>JABFFI010000186.1:0-96047 GCA_013623725.1 Fusarium robinianum | reverse complement strand
CTCCGCCTCCGCCTCCGCCTCATCCTCATCATCAATGTCTCACTCCTCCAACACCCCCGTCGCCTCCTACCTAGCCCCCGGCTTCCACGACACCCCCCTCCCCATGGGTAAATACTACCCATCCAACTACGAGAAGCGAAACCCCAAGCAGGCCCTCAGACCCACCCCATCAACCTCCATGTCCTCCAACGTCGGCCCCGACGCCTCCTCCGCCCAACAAATCTCCGACTCTGAGCTCCGCCGCAGACTGCAGCAGTACCAGCGCGACATGGTCGCCCAGGCCAGCATGGCCGCCAGCGAAATCATGAACAACGCCACCCGGTCCGGTGCCAACGGCGCCAGTGGCAGCGGCAGCAGCGCCGGTGGACTGTCCCTCGACTCGCTTCCCCTGCGGGATTCCAGATTCACCGCCCCTGTTCTGCACAAGCCTCGCTCGCCGCGGTTGCTCCCACTGGGAAGCCCCGGGCCGGTGACGCCGATGGACCTCGAGTCGCAGGGCGAGGATTACCTGAGCAGATGAGAGAGCCGGGAGGTGGGGAGGTGGCCATTCCTCATGAATAGGAACTGGTTATTCTTGCGTTTTTGCCTTTGTCTGTTTTGTGGCCAAACACCGTTCGTTGCGAGCACAGGGGAAGAGAGTAGGATGATGATGATGCAGCATGAGCTGAGCCCCTGTCTTTTCTGCATTCATGGCGTTATGTTTTTTTTGGCATTGTCCCTTGGAACCAGAAAGGCAGTTCCGAGGGGCGGCATAGCTTCAAGGGTTTCCCAGTGCCGTCACTCACAAAGTGAAGAAGCTGCCGCGGAGGTCTTGTGTGAAGATTTGATACCCATAGATATTGCACACAACTCTAAATCTAGGACGAAATTATCGCTGTCCATTCTGATGGCCCCGTCGCTTCCAAGTGAATTATTCATGTTTGTCCGTTGTTTGTGTGACAACCTGTTGTCATAATATTACAAGGGAACCCCTCCCCTCCCCTCCCTGTGAATGTGCTGTACCCCTCAGTTTGAAGCAATTGGCCTGCAGTAATTAGCAGGGAAGCTCCCCTTGCAACCTCCAACCTCTCCCTGCCACCAATCCTGGTCGGTGTTGGTCTTCCTGATGACCCTGATCTTGTCACCCGCACAAAAGGACAGCTCCTGCACGCTCTCTCCCGTGAAGCTGTACTGTGCCACGACAAACTCTTGAAGGATCTTAGGCTTCGGTCCCGGAGGACGTGGCGGCGGCTTCTTCTTCTTGGCCAATGCAGAAAAGTCTCCGTAGGGGTCGCTTCGATGGGACGCAAGTGAGACTTGACTTCGTTTTCCACGTAGGGGGTTGATCGAGACATCGCCGTATGGGTCACTTCGGTACGAGGCAAGGGACGCTTCACTTCGCTTTCCTCGAAGAACCGTAGCAGTGGTGAAGTCGGTTGGGACGGAGCAGCCAGGTGGGGGAGCCTTCTGTTGTGGTGGCGATGACGATGGCATCGGGTCATGGACCATGTTTGGCATGGGAGGAAGTGAGGCAGACGATCCAGATGAGGCAATTCGGGGCCTGAGGTTCCCTACCGACTTGGTAGCGCGCAGGGTTCTGCCTCCAGTTGGGTTGGGCCTTTGCTTGCGAACACAGTTGAGGGACTCGACCCTGAGAACGGTAGGTTGAAAGGCCCGGTCCCAGTCATCGACAACCTCGCTCATGGGTGGTGGTGGCGACGGGATCCCATAACTCTGGCAGTACTCGTGAAGAGTTGTGTAAGAAAGGCCTAGGAGCCGGTTCTGGATAGTGACAGCTACCTCCATCAGGACGGGAAGAAGACTGCAGGCGGCGCGCACAAGAGAGGGCAAGTTCTCGCGCAGATATGTGTCTGTGACTTGAAACGCCTAGCAGGTTATCATGTTAGTTAAATTGAACACAATTCAGGTAGAGTCGAGTTTGACGAACCTCCCGAAGGCGATTACATTCAGCTTCCGCCCTTGACTCCTCCTTGGCTGTGCGATGAGCTGAGCGATCAGCCTTGGTCTGCATCTTGATAACACGGGCGCTGGCATTCTCGTAGTCGACCCTGACCTTCTCCCTCGCTTTGATGGCCTTCTTTGCAGGCTGAATCATTTCTTTCGCTTCACGTGCTGGACACAGAAGCGAGGTCTCAATGGCTTCCAACTCCATGGCCAACTCATCCTTAAGACCAGCGTAAGCCTCCCGCAGGTCGTACTGTCGCCGACACTGAGGATGAGTTGCTGCGAGGTCTGTTGCGATGTCTGTTGCGATATTCAAGTTGTTTTCCTCGTCTTCGTCCGACTTGGCAATGATCGGGGTATACAGGTCCTGAAGCGCTTGGGACATGCCGAGCTGATAGACGGCCATGTTGAGCCAGGCGTTTTGGAGGTTTCGTGCATCTTCGATGATCTTGAGATACGTTAGCGAGACTTGGTCAACTCAGAGGGTGGGAGGGGGGTTTGTTGTTGGGGTTTATTCAGGGGAATCAGTTGTCAACTCACCTTGGAGATGGCTTCATCAATATCCCTATAATCCTTGATGAGGTTGGTGACTTTGGCGTCGTCCTCCGGGGTTCTACCCACGAGCTTGCCGACTCTCCTCTGTACAGACAGCATCTTCAATGTCGATCTCGAGATATGGCCAAAATTTAGGTGACTGGATTTCTCAGAGGAAACAATTGAATGCGACGACAACGTTGGGATAGATCAGGTGCTTTTATGTCGATACATACCGACACGATCGGTCCAGATTAAGACAGGATCCACGTCCTGCCCCTTGTAGGTATTGAATCTGGTGACGCCGCCGACGCTCAGACAAGGATTTTGTTGGGGCAGAGCCGAGACGAGACCAACATTGGCGTATCAAAAAGGAAATGAGGAGGGAAGGGGAAGCGAAGAGTCAAGTAGAATTGCTGCTCCCCGTCCGTAGGTAGGTAGGGCACGGTACTACTTGGTAGTTGGAGATCAGGTTGAATGGAAATAAAATGGCCCGAGCCACGGAGCTGAAAAGGGTTGCTGCTGTTGTCTCTCCATGTAGGCAGGTATCCAAGTCCACAGGGCATGATACACCATTGAAGATCCTTTCGTATCATAAAACGGGGATCTAACCAACAGCGTGGAGCAGCAGCAGGCCGGGCAGGTAGAGCAGGGAAGGGGGAAGGAGAATGATCCCTGGAGAGATGAAGGATGTTGTGTGTGTGTGTGTGTCAAATCTATCTACCTAGACGATAACGACGGGCTGAAAGGTTAGATGGATGGATGGATGGATGGAGATGGCGCCGTTTCGAGAAGAAATGGAAAGAGTGTTGTTGGCCGGCACTTGCACCGTGCCTTCCTTCTATCCACCGCTGCTTTCCCCATTTGAAACATCGCCGATGGAGGGGGAAGGAAGCGCGTCCCTCCTCATCTCCCTTCCTGCCTGCCCTCCTTCCTCCCCTCCTTCCAAACCCTTCTTTCCCACCTGCCCTCATATGTGTGGCCTAAAAGGTGCGGGCGCTGCTACTACCCACTGCCAACTGCGACCCTCGCTCCTGCGACGTCTCCGTGTGTGTGTGCGTGTGTTTCATCGAAAGAGACTACAAGTCGTGATCGCCCCGTTGTTGCTTGACTAATGACTCCCACCCGCTGAGTGGAGCTTTCCCGTATGTACGGAGCAGTACTCCGTAGCCCCTTCCAGGATGAACACATGAGGTGGGTGCGCTCAGGGATCTTCTTCCTTCTTTTGAAACTTGGCTCTATATCCAATAGAAGTGACACAGTCGCCCCTCGGTCCCTCCCATTTAGGTACTGTCGATAAAAAAACACATACGATGTGCTGACCAAGGGCGAAACTTCGGCACCATGTAAGGCTGAAACAAGGGAGGGTTCCTCGGGCAGATTCCCCAATGGAGTGACCTGAGTGAACAGACGTTAACATCGGCTCCGTCACCTCGATAGATTCACGGTTTCTACTATGTATGCATGTATGCAGTCTCATCCCCATCGGTAACCCGGGTGGGTGCACTACAAGATGAAGGAGGCAGAGGACGCATTTCCCTCGGTTCACGGCACATTATCACGTCAGTGGCGACAACTATTGATTCACCAATACATGGCCTTTGCGGCCTGTTCAATTGATTCAGTTGGCACGATGCACGCTCATCAGCATCGGCCAGTCCTTGCCCTCCTTGCCGGGGCCACCGCGACATGCGGTCTTGGGCCCTCTATCATACATGCCAACTCCAACATAGAAAATATCAAGATAGTCTCGGAACTTCGAGACGAGTGCTGGGTATCCTGAACCAAGTGTTGCGTAGCCATCCTCATCCTGGTCTCCCTAAATCTTTCCACCTGCGTGGATTGCGGCGAGGGCGTTCTTCTCTACACTGTGATAAGACTGCAGTGTCGAGAAAGCATGCGGTTGACCGACTTTATGCCACTCAATGCTCGGTTGCCGAGGCTCGTGACCTGCTCACGCAGAGTCGATATGTGGCTGGATGAGCGGCTTGATTGGTTCTCTTTTTCGAGACCAAGGTTGCGTTGTTGTCCGTGGGACAACACAGGGACAGTCTGGAAGGCGTGGGTGAACCACATAGCAATCGCGACAGCCATCATGGCAACAGCCAAGACAGCCAAGTCTTGCGTCCGGAAAGACGATACGGCAGACACCGTACAGATTGTTCCGGCCACCAAGAGCATTGTCGAGACGACGCCCATCTTGGTCGAGGATTTGGTCTCAACCGATTGCTGATTCTGGCCCTGCAAGGCCAGTCCAGCGAGAGCGTAGTCCGACAATGCCAGTCGTCGAGACAGCGATTGGGAATGCGTGCCGGGATGCCTGTTCTGGTCAGACGATGGCGATGCCTGTAGGTCTGACGATGCCCTCGCGACATCTTGAACCGTCTGGTTCAGCGATGGTTGTTGTTCGGGCGTACTGTAGTTCCCAGGAACGGCTACACCGTGGTTCAAGCCATACAGCGTCGAGTCACGGTCCTGGCTAGGCCCATCTTGGCCAGAACCACGCTCCAGAGTCCTATTCTCTTCAGTAGAATAGATAGTTCCAAGCGTCTCGTCAGTCGAGTGGACAGAGTATGGTGCCAATACGGCACCGTCAGCATTCGCAATTACTGCGGCAGCGCCACCAGAGTACCAGGCCGAATGAACCGACGACTGATGCCCAGTGCGAGAGAGCGAGTTCGATTCCTTCCAAGAGGTTAGTCGTTTGAACACATTGAATGACAGTGCCAGACATACGCTTTCGAGTCCTCCGTCTCCAGAGGCGATGCGCCTGCTCTGGCTTGATGATAGTATTTGTTCATCCGCCAAACCCAATGTCGGGCTGATGGCTTCCGAGCTCAAGCTTGATTGCGAGGGACTGTAGTACGTGTCCAGGCCGGTGCCAGGATCGTAGTCAGGGACAGCACTCTCTAGGCGAGAATCAAAGCGCGACTCGTCGCCCCGAGAGAGGACTTGTTGAGAGATGGAGCCTTGTGGCTCCAGGTGGCCGTCGACGACGTCAACTGCAGAGCCGCCGCGACCCTCCGTGCCGCCTGCAGATTCCATCGCAGGCTGTGGGCCTGGTGGTGCTGGGCACGATGGGTTGGGGCGCTGCTTACAGAGCTCAATGGGGACCATGAATTCATCTTCCGAGAAGGATGATGCTGGTGAGAATAGATTGAAGTCCACATAGTTGTGAATGGCGCCGCCCTCGGAGAAGGGGAGTTGGGGCGAGGCCACAGTGAGCTCGGCACTGCCTGGGTTGTACGGTCCAAGCAGATCTTGCTGATCTGTGGGCGTGACAGGCTTGGTCGAGTAGACCGATTGGGAAGAGGAGGACTGGGGTGAGAAGTAGCCCTCAGGGTCGGCGAAGAAGTCGTAATCGTCGTTGACATCGACAGGATATTGGATGAACTCTTCCCAAGGTTCCAATCCTGGTGGTACTGAAGCGGAAAAGGCGTCCAGTTCTTGGGCCGCCAAAGAAGCGTCGGCTGTAAATAATGGAGGAAATGAGGGAGCAACATCTTGTTTCTCGACCACTGAAGCGACAGGTTGAGGCTGAGGCACGGCGGCCTTGGCCTTCTTGCTCGTCTTCGCTGCGGGATGAGCCTGACTGCTAGCCACAGCCTTTCTCTTGTGGCTGGGATCACAACGGATCTTCTTGCGACGGCAGCTGTCGCAAGCCTTGATGATTCGCATGAGGTGGGCGTGATCACGCTGCTCCTTAGTCTTGGAGCCACGAGAAGCAGAGTTGGTGACGTCGAGGCCGTCCTTGGTCATGATCTTCATACCAGGGAGGTGAGAGAAGTCGCTAGTGTGATGGCGCGAAGAGGCCTTGGGAGACTGCCGCCGCTGCTGTGAAGCAGGAGTGGTAGAGATCTGACTCCAATCCCAAGAAGACATGACGGGGCTGGCGTTGAAGGAAGAACCATAGCCGGAGTCCTGGTGGGGGCTAACGGTGGCGGGAGACTCGACGGGAGTAGCCATGGCGAAGACAGGGTAGAACTTGAAGGCCTGACCGGTCATCTGGACGTGCTCGAAGAAGTTCAAAGAGATGGAGGCACGCTTCTCCTGGAGCGTGGCGGGGCCGGGGACGTAAGCGTTGACAAGCTCATCGAGTTCGCGGGTACCGATAGCAGGGAAGAACTGGAGCTGAGCGCCCAGTGCAGGCTGGTAAACGGAGAAGCCCTGGGGGAGAGAAGAAGAAGACTGTTGTTGAGACGAGGCCGCCATGATACCTATCGATTTCTCGAACTGCTGGAACTGGTGGAGCGGAATGGTGAAGGATAACAGCTATCACGCCTGAAAAAATCCTAAATGTCACAAAAGGATGATCAAGGTCGATGTGGGAAGAGTCCTAAAGAGCCAGGTTAGGGATTATGTTTCTTCAGCTTCCCGACATATCGCATGATTGCTTACGCCGACCAAGCTCACACTTCTTTTCCAACTGCGCCCGTGTAAGATCCAACCTTGGTAGGCAGTGCAAACGTGGGGGGGCCGTTGAAGCTCAAGGCGTCAATGTCGAGAGGCAACCCGTCGGAATCCGCGGCGACAGTTTGGTTATTCTGCTCGTGCTGAACCTGTAATCGTGCCGCGACGCTGACCAGTCTGAGCTGGAGAAGCTTTGGAGGTGAAGTCTTGAATCCAATGCGACGGAATCCGAGTTGAGCCTTTGCGCACAGCGAGAGGAGCGCGGGGGGGAACGTCTGAGAGTTTTGGTGAGGAGGCTTTGGGAGAATAAGGAGCAATAAATTGTCCTGAGACGAGGCACCAATAGCCAATTCGTCAAAGATCAAGGAGGGGTAACGAGAGAGAAAGAGGGAAGAACGAGGAGTGGGAGGAAGAAACGCCTGAGGCCGCGGGAAGGCGTCGTCGACGGGTATTTCACTGTCAGACTGAAGCCGCAGGTAGCCCATGAACATGGCGCAGCAGGTGGAGGAGATTGAGTCTTTCGGCGTGCTCAATCAGGTAAAGCGCGAGACGTCTGGCCCCACCATCCGATCCAATGACAACCCCCAAATGGTCCAGGATCTGCCTCGTCGAGTAGTACGATTGGCTAAATAGACCCACCTCATGCACCACCCGTGGTCTGGCTTCGGCGAGGAAATCGCTCGTTAATTGGTCAATGCTGCAGGGCTGCCTGCGAGGATGACTCAACTCTGTTCAACCCCAGGTTTGAGTGCTCGTTCGACCCTCAAAGGGGAATGCAGCACGGTCAAGAATGATCCGCCATTGTTCGTATTGGAGAAAGACGACCAAGACGCCTCTTCTCCCCCTCCTCCTCCTTCTTCTCTGTCCCGTTGTGTCCACGCTCTTCTCGTCTTTCCCTCATGTTCCCACCACTTCTATGCGAACAAGTAAGTTCAGTACACAACACAATGCACTGGACACAAGGTAGGCAGGTAACTTCAAGGAATCTCGAATAAAGTTGAGTCTTGTTGTTTTTCTTTTCAAAGGTAAAAAAGGAAAATAACACGCGCTCAAACTTTGTTGTCTCCGAGTGATGGATGAAATGCATGTAAGCATGTAAGGCAGGTCAGAACATCGGAACCTCCGAAAACCTGGAAGCGCGTGTAAACATGGAGGAAACCGCCAACAGAAAAACACAGCATGTCAATAAAAGTGAGATTCGGGGGCATCAAAGCCACTTATATATACTGCAGCCCTGGCCTGCCACATCGGTGCTAAGCCATACATACCTACACCCCATAATCACACTCCCCCCAGCCCAAGCATCTCTGATGGGGCTATCACCAAGGATCCACAAACTTCAACTCCCTCCCATCCATCAACTCCGTCGTAGCTGTTCAAAACTCCGAGATTCCGTATCCCGACCCCCATCCCCCCCAACCGGTGGGGGATCACTCAACGCCATCCTCCTTGCTGACAAACCCATCAACTTCTTGGGCTAGCCGTACTCTCTTCGACGTTGGAGACCCCCGGGCGACCAGAAGCACACTGAAGCTCATAGTTGACGTGGAACCCAGGCAGTGAGGCGTGCGAGCGTTCGTCAACTGCAGATAGGGCAGCCGTTGTAGTACCAACCCTAGCTCCAACGAATCTGACCAGCGTCGAGAGCTACTGCTCTCCCAAGTCTCCATTCCCGAATACCGTAATCTCCTCTTGGGGCAATATCACGCGAGGCCGCCGAGACAAGACCTAGTCATGTCACCTGGAGACGGACATCGTAGCCGCATATCCATTGTTCCAACCCCTGGGTCCCGACCTCCCCACACTGAATGCAGTGCCGTCGCCTGTCGTTCCAGCAAGCGCAATACCGGCATTTGAACCAAATCGGTGGATCGTAAAGTTGAACAAGGTGGTGGTGTGCGCAGAAGTGGTCCGTTAGTTCTGCCGCCGTCGCGAATCCTTCCCAGCAGGATCCTGCCAAAGTTGGCGTCAAAGAACTCTCCTCGCCAATGCCGAATTCACATTGCCATTCTGGAGATCCGTCAGCGCCCGATGGGAGCTCTCTGCCGATGGCCATGACGGACATGCCCCGCATGAGCTGGATCTTTCTGAGATCGCTCACGTCCGTTGCGTTGTTACTACTAATGGCGTGGCATAGTTGTAGATAACGTGCTTTAGTTACAAGTGACGGCGATGTTGACTCGAGTTCCCTCCAGAGCTTTGTTGACGCTGGTGGGCTTTGCGAGAGATCGACGCTTGTGGGCACACCGAGCTTCGGTTTGATGTGCACATAATCTGGGGAACGAGGCCCCTGGCTAGCGCTGGGCTTCGACAGTTGATATGCCTTTTCAAATCCTCCCAAATCCCAGTGTTGGCACTACGAATGATACCACGTCAGGGGATGTTGTACATCATAGTTTGGGGACTTACCCTGACTTTTCTGCCCCGGCAGGAGTCGCATGCGCCGAGCTTTCGTATAAACGCGGTTCGTTCTCTCTTAGTTTTGGACAGAGGACCGTGTCGTCGTGGTTTCCTGCCATCTTGGGTGCGTTCTGGGTCCTCGCTCTGAATGGACGAAGTAGACGGCGATGTTTCGGGGTTTCTCAGAGCTGTCGTCTCATCCCGCAACTCATACATCGCCCCATGAACACCCAAATTTTCTTCCAATTCGACGTCGTCCTGTTGCTCTCGCCACCTGTTGTACAAGTGGTGCAGCTCCAGAGTCATGCGTGGTTTGACAGAACCTTGCGGGGGGCGAGCGCTCTCCACCTTGTGGAATTCAAAGGTGAGGTGCTGCTGAGTATGAGAGCATGCCGTAGGGACGGCAACACGGCCATGGTGACTCATGACGTATTCTGGCTTGAACGTTCTCGGGGCGGCTTGTCAGGCCAGCGTGATAGGTATGCTGTTGTATAGCTTAGGGTGACTACCCGTCGATTCTCAAGAACCAAGACAAGAGAGCAACATGCCGAACAACTTCAAAAGACGGACAGTCAGAAGAAGTAGCCCCTTATCAGATTCAGCCCCACGGGGCTCTGAAATTCCTCGAGATTCGTTGGTGGTGAGGCTCAACATTTCACACTGTGGAGCGCGACCCACGAGACCTGTCAGTCAAGGCAGCCTCACGCCTCACGACGCCTAACAGCAGGAATTTCATCCTCCGCTGTCACCAGTCCATAGCCTTCGAGGCGATTTCATAGTTGAGAAGTGCCCAGAGTAGTCGCAGAGCTAACAAAAACAAACACCCACAGTCAACTACGTCCTTGAGTTAAGGAGTAGAGCTTCGCCCAAAGGACAGCAGTCTATCGTCGACGGGCCGTCCCGCGAGGCCTCACTGTGCCTAGCAAGTCCTCCGCATGCCTACTCCACGCACCGCCATTCGCCTTAGCGAAACTAGGAAGCACTGCCTGATCTTTAGAAGGCGCCTGCTTCTTGGCTGTGCGAGGAGGAGCAGGTAGGACGGGATCTAATTGAACCATAACTTGAGGCGGTCGACCAGCTGCATCTTCCCGCCTGGCTGCTTTTTTCCCTCTTGTCGCGGGGTTGCTAATAAGGCGAGGTGGTTGCCTAGCTTGTGACTTGTCATGCGAGCAGCCGTTCGATTCACGCTGCGCCACGGCGACGATGTCTGCTGATTGGGTTGGAAGTTTGTCTCTCTCCTCCTTGTGCGACAAGGCAGTTGTCGCAGTGACAATCACCCTTTCAGACATTGTCCGCCCAGTAAGACCCGTCGATGTTGATCCAAAGGTCATTGGCGGGAAGTCCTCGTTCGGTACCACGAAACCAATGATTTCCCTACTCTTGACGCTTTTCCGGGCCATCTTAGCAATCCGAGGACCAGAGCTTGACTTGACATCGGAAGCTGAATGCGGTTCCCTTCGGGCTCGGGTATCAGCCAGAGCATCGTCTTGATCGGAGCTCGGTATGGTCGCCTCATCGTCATCGCTCTGCCAAGACTCGTATTCTTCAACCTTTCCTTTGCGTATCCGTTTCGGGCGTGGACCCTGAGGCTCAGTGTCTGCTTGGCTCATATCAATGTTTGATGCTGCGTTGCGATATCTTCTTGGTCGCGTTTGACGAGCAACGTCCACATCACTTTCTGAGCTTTCTGCCACAATATCTTCGTCATTTTCTTCGCCGCTCATCACTTGATTTTCGACATTCGCTGCAGGCTCACCGGCGACTGGCGACGGTGTCCCAATCACCCGCTCAGATGTGGTGCCTGTCGGCTGCGGTGTCACACGTGGAACTTGGACCGACCTTTCCGCCACTGCTACTCGTTTCGCTGGCGGCGAGCTGGCTTGTATTTTGTCCGTCTCATCTGTTGCGCTGCCGACTTGTCGCTGTATAGGTGGCTCACGGCCGCGTTTTTCAGATAGCATTAGAAGCCCTCGTCGCTGCCTTGGTCTGATGCGAAGCTCTGTCCTGGGTTCTTTGATGGGTGGCGAGGCATCCTTTTGTGCGGAATGGGGCTCGGCAGTCTGTTGTGTGCCTTGTCCGTTGGAAGCGATTGAGACGTCCTGCTTATCGCGCAGAGATGGATCCGGGACCCTGACTCCAACTTGAGCGTGTGCCCGCTTAGAGAGGAGCGACGGGGTCTTCCTCTCGTTGCCTTTCTTGCGACCCTGGCCAGAAACTGGAACATCAGTAGAGGCCGGGATATCATGGCTATCTGGTAGGGTCGTGCTTGAACGTCTCGGTCGCTTGGGACTCGAGTTCCCCACATCAACTCGTTCGGATATCGCGTCCCTAGACTGTACTGGTCTCCGGGTTGCCAGCATCCTTGGCGCGGGACGTGCTGGAGGTCTTGATGTTCGAACTGCGCTTGGGTTGATAGCTTCTACTCGAGAGACGGATACAATTTCCACGTCAGAGCTCTGAGGTGATGGGGATCGCGTTCTCCTTGTCGGATCCGAAACTGCGTTCTCTCGAATGGGTCTAGAGGAAAGCGATGGGGTCTCGTAGCCTACATTTGTCCTATCCCGCAAGGCTCGAACCTGGACAGTAGGGGTCGCAGTGGGAAGAGGCGTGAGGGTCAGCGTCGCACCGAAAAGGCTGCGAGCATGGCCTAACTTGCTCGCGGGGGTCTCATCATGCTTCCTCCGTTTAGAGGGCCGTGAATTTTCCACTTGGTCGGGATCCTCCGCTTGATCGGCCGATTGGGCCATCTGGCGGACCTCAAAGGGGGAGTGAGGGGAAATGACTGCCCTTCCAATTCGTGGAGATCCCCCCATAATGTCCGTCAATGGTCGATGACGAAGCTGAAAGTGTGCTGGCGAATTACTGCTCGGGACACGGACAGCGCCAGCAGTTGAGCGAGGAGTTCGGGCAACAGCATTTGCCCGACGCTTTTCGACATCCCTAGCCCGCTTGTCCAGTAGTTCTGTCAAGTCCTGCTCCCTCTGACCGGTGCAGTCGGAAACCTGGACAATCGCAGAACCGCGGTCTAACTCGAATTCATCTCCAGGTTCAAGGTCGCCCTCAGCCTGCCAGTGGGCATCTCCGATGAAGTGACCGCGATCGTCGTAGACCATAACACGTTTGTTGAAGGTGTGGTACTTGAGGGCGCCATCCTGCCATCGCTTCTGTTTCCGCTTGAGATCGTGGGTGAATAAGCAGATGAAGTCGAGTACGGCAGCCGACGTGGGAGCGTTGGATGAAGACGCCATGACTGCAGGATGGGACATTGGGAATTTACTGTCATTTCTGTAGAATATGACAGCTTTCAGTCGAGGTTTAGCCCATGATAGGCGGCACGACTATTGCGAAGTGCGTTCTGAGTCGACTTAGGAGCGTGGTTTCCGTCTAAGTCCTAAATCAGGTAGAAACGCGTTAGTTGATGCGGGACGAATTGGTGGGTGTGCTTAACGCGACGCCAGATCACGTGAAACTGCTGCCTGTCATTACGGAGCTTCATCAGATGACCAAGATCGTTTTTGGCAAAGTCAAAGACGGAGAAGGATCCGTCACACACGGTGAGTCATTCGGGCTTAGTCCAAACGGAGCCTACCTACCTAGGTAAGCAGAAATCTTCTTTAAGATTAAAGTAGGACATGTACATTTTGCTGTCGATTCGTACTCACGAAGCTCCCCTCAACTTGTTTCCACGACACCTGTATTTTGCTGTGAGCGTTTTTCGGGCCAGCAAAGTGCTTCCTGGTTCTTCTTGGCCATCTGAGACAAGATTGCAGGTCGCCTGTCTTGACCCTCACCAGTGCTGAATGCGTTTGCGACTCCTGGAAGACACACGGTTCTTCATCTCCAACACAAGAAAACCAAGCAACTCGACAAAGGAACCACCTACATTCCTTTTTTGGATCCGGTGTGCTTGCTTCTGGTCGTCTTATTTGGTTATCTCGACCTTGGAAAGGTTGACATCCTCGTCAGGATCGCGGTCTTCTTCGTTCGACGGGACACAAGACGATCCATCAGGTCCGGTAGCAGGATCCGTAGACGTCTTGCAATCATCATCCGAGCCCTTTTTTTTTTTTGAAGGCCGAACACTCACATTGGTCGAGGAGGTAACTGCAATATTTGGCAATAGATCAGTGAGCAAGGAAAAACAGCGCGTGGTCGCAAGACGTAATCCCGAGTGGGTTTGTGGGCATTTGTGTCAAGGATAGGAGAGAGGAGGAAGATATAAAAGGATCAAGTAGAAGTATAGAAGGAAAAGAGCGGGGGAACACGCATTAAGAGGAGGAAAAGAGCAATTCGTCGGGTACGTTTGAAGGTGAAAACGGGAGAGACGGGACGGGGCAGAGTGAAAGGACGGGACTCTTTCATTTCCTGGAAGAGGACAGGGGGACGGGAGCAATCAGGGCAGGCAACAGGATGAGAATGCTCAAGTCATTGGGATTGTCGCCGGCCAAAAAGGCAGGCGCGGCCACATCAAGAGCCTTCCGCCGTCTCTTTGGTCGGGTACTGCCAGCTGGTGAGAGCGATCAGGCAACTGGCAGCAGCGAAAACAGCAAGAACAATGGAAGTTCATCCAACCAGGACACTAGCAGTGGCGAAACCGATTCTAGCAGAGAAAACATCAACATCAACAACAAGAACAACAACGTCGACAACAACGACAACAGCAGCAGCAGCAGCCAACGCAACCAAAACGACAAACATACCCATCCTAACCGTGACGAGGAGGAGGCCTCAACGTCAACCCAAGCCGCGACCCGCGACCTAGAAAACAACCCGACGATAACTGCAAAAGAAGACGAAAATACCCAAAACACCACAAACGCAGCAAAAATATCACCAAACGAGGGCGAGACCATGACGTCCATTCAACAACAGCAACTCGGCCAGCGCGGTCTCAACAAAGAGAACCAACCCCCCAACCTACCTTCCGTCGCTGACCTCGCCGATTCTCTAGCTCGTGTGAGCCTCAATGACAATGACAACTCTCAAGCTCCCCCCGTGAAGCCTACTGTCATCCAGACTCCGGTCTATACAGACCCTGCCGTTGTGGCGGAGAGAGCTATTCACATGCGATTCATCGAGGAGGCTCTGGACATGGTAAGTAAACATCCCTCCCCAGTATGCTTGACTTGCCGTGGAGAGCAACCTGTCTAAGCGGCTCACTAACCACCATCACCAGGCACGTCTTGCTCTCAAAACCAACGAGACTCCCGTCGGTTGTGTCCTGGTCCATGACGGCAAGGTCATCGCCCGAGGAATGAATGCGACCAACGTTACCCGCAACGGCACTCGACACGCCGAGTTCATGGCCCTCTGTTCTCTTTTCTCTTGCCCACCGAAGAACGGACCCAGGGCAACCTGTCTCAGACCAAAGGTCGATACCGCTGCCTCCGCTACTAGCTCAGATGCATCGTCGACTTATTCGGCGCCCCCCGATGAGGGCAACGAAGACGGCAGTAAGGGGCACCTCTATCCCTATGGTCAGAGATGCCACCCAGATGATCGAGTCGACATTTCCATTATTCGCGAGAGCATTCTCTACGTCACCGTCGAGCCTTGTGTCATGTGTGCGTCGCTTCTCCGACAACTCGGGATCAAGAAGGTTTACTTTGGTGCCGTGAATGACAAGTTCGGCGGAACTGGTGGCGTGTTCAGCATTCATGCCAATTCTCTACCCATCAGCGCCGATGGACAGACAGCAGCAGCTCACCCGACCCCGAAACCGAGTCAACTACCTGATGGGAGCGGGACCTTGGGTGTGTCATTTCCACCCGGCGGAGGCGATGGAGGGAACATCGAGTCTGGTTACGAGATCGAGGGTGGTTGGGGCCGTGACGAAGCGGTGGCCCTACTCAGGCGGTTTTATGTCCAAGAGAACGGACGAGGTACGTCAAGTATCCTGCCCACAGCCGAATGTTGTTGCTGACCGTTACAAGCTCCTGTTCCCCGCAAGAAAGAAGGCCGCGCCGCTCGATTGGCAGCAATGGAAGGTGGCCTCGATCCTGCAAATGCAACTGCAACGGAATCTGAGGCCGGGACCGAGACTGCCGAATTGTCCGCCTCTACGGGTGCCCTCCAGGAGAATCTGAAGCCCATCAATAATGAGCCTCGCGCAGGCAAGGAGGAAATGGAAACGGTTAGCGGAGAGCCGTTGAGCGACAGGACTAACCTCTCGACTACGAAGGAGGCGGTTCTCAACTGAGCAGGTTCCGGGCGCTTCACCCTCTATCGGTTGTGGTAATCATCTGTCAATGGTTTCGATCCGAATTAATGGATGGCTCTGGGATCCCGCCAATGGGGCGTGATTCAGAAAGTCGAGGGATCGATGAAACCGAGCCGAAGATGTATGTCGATGGTCTCTGATGACTTGAAGCTAGTTTGTCTAAGCACTTCCCAGGCATCAAGTGGATGATGATGCGTCGATGGGTTCGCTTCTCGTGTATTTAGAGACGTCACCAGATGCCGTTCCATGCAAATAACTAAGACGATACCCAAAGAGCCCCTGGTTGAATCCGGAAATGGAAGAAGTTCGACTCCTGTGCAGCGTCGGCGCATTCGATGAACGAACAACCAACACAACGTGCTGCTCCTCGATTTACTGTTCGTTCATAGACATCACATTGTAGAATAGACCTGCCGTTAGTATGTCCACGCGCATCTCGGCGCAGCTGTTCAAGAAGGATGGAACTGGGGGATGCAGGATGACTTCGCCGACGATGGTGTTGGTGCGTCTCTCAGCTCATGTCACTATAGTTCAGCAGCTCCAACGAAGTTTTAGTGGATTGAAAATTCGTGCTTTATGCCCTATCCCATGAGTCTAGACTCTGTCCTACTCTCGTACCTTTTCTGAGAGCATCTCATGTCGGCGCCGCCTGATGAACGTCGCCAGGGGTACCATCGACTATCCTACCCACCTCCCAGAGCAGACCTATTCCCCCCGATTCAGGCCTCGACCATTACAAAACTCATCATCGCCTTCCGTCTTTGGTCTCTTAATCGCTAGTAAGTGATCAACCCAGCTTCGAGTGGTGAACCCTCATAGACTACTACACAAGTCCACACATGACGAGGATGATCTGAAGCGACTCGTCCTCCAGCCACTCATCACCCAGGAACCCAAGTCGCCCCTTTTGAATCCGCGTAAAGGCGATCGGCGTCTTCACGAGGATCTTGCCTCTTTTCCCCTCCTTCTTCTTCTCCCGGCTCTCTTCAAGCGCCCACCGCTGTATTTGTGACAGATACCAGGCATCCTCCGGGGCGACGTTCATGACAGCCATGGAACACGGGGTGTACGCCGGCGAGATTTTGGCGGCCGTCTCATCGTCCACGGCCTCTTTGTTGATGCTGACCTCGTACGCCTTGAGCATGCAGCACACCCAGCGCAGGCCGATCAGGTTGAAGAATTTCTTCATGCTATCGCCGCCGATGCTGGCGAACGAGCCCATGAGGACGACGGTGCCGCCCTCGCGGACGTACCAGGTCATGTCCTCCCAGACGTCGATGTTCTCGCGGGTGGCTAGGTCCGCGTCGGTTATCAGGACTGCCAGGGGCCGGGGGTGCTTCATGATTCGTTCGAGGGCGGCGTCGGGTTCGCTGAAGTGTTCGATTTTTGCGAGTGGTTCGAGGACGTCGGTCATGTCGCACTCTCCGTCGAAGGAGAGGAGTGATGTGTTTACCATGACGACGACGGGTTTCTCGGTCTCTTTGGTTGGAGGTTTGGCGCCTTCAAGAGGCTCGGTGTTGCTGGGGGTGGTTGACATGGTTTTGTTCTTTTTAGAGTTGATGGGGTTTCTCTTGGTGTTGGTGTTGGGTAGTATATCAAGTCCTCCTTGACCTGAAGGCGAATCTGGGGAGCACGGTGATGTTTTGAAGTTGGGGGAAATGGGATCCAAGATTCTCTAGGACCACAGCTTGGAGAGAGAGAGTTCTGAAATGGGAGAGGATGCTGGCTGATAGGTCCTTGGGTGAGGAAGAGGTTCGTCTATGCTAGATGAGAATGGGCATACGACAGTGATTCAGGGACTGTCTCCAAGGCTTCTCAGCTGTAGGACTTTCAAAACCTTGGCTGGCAGTTTGAATGAATCTGGTCTTGAATTTCAGCGTTGGTAGGAAGAGGTGGATAGAATAGGTTGGTGAGTTTCAGTGGAAGGTTCTGCTCAAGGAGTCAGACGAAGTTGAGTTTGATATTGATATCATCTCTGGTTGGTCGTTTGCTTTATGAGTAGCAGACTTGCAAGTGATTCACTGATGGTTGTGTCGTTTGACATGGTGGACTAACTATCTGGGTAGATAACTGGGTAGGCATGGTTGTTTGGTTTCTTTTTTCTAGGACGTGGTATAGACGTCAAAATAGGCAAATTCAAAAGTCATGGGAGGTGGGAATAGCAATTCAGCGATGGAAACATCACCTCCATGACCTCCCTACATACAAACCTTGACTACGTGGACAAGATAAGAGAACAAGCAAAGATGTGATATGACATTGAGGGTAGAAGTTTGATCTGATGCCAGCAAGATTGGATCTTGGGTAAATCTACCAAAACACAGCACAAAATCATCCCTATAGACTTCGTATAGAGCAATAATTAATTAGTCCTAGTAGTTCGATAATATGTCGTGTATGACCGTTGAAAGAAGCAAAGCCCCTTATTGGCGGGCTCAGCATGGTCAAAGTGTGGATCCCCATGATATTCGACTTCGGAGCCTCCGTTATCAATGACTGGTCGCCCAGACCGTGTTTTCGGATCTTGATGCCGCGCGGCCCATCAAGAGTGGGTCAAACTACTGGTTGCCTCTGTCAAGCGAGGAAGGAACCAAATGGGGTACCTGACTCCGTAGGTAGTTGTAGGTACCTCCATGCAGTAGTTGTCTGTACCTACCGACTAGGAGTCAGTTCCAACCACCTCATAAAAAAGCATCCAATAAGGGTTTAAAGTAGGCAGGCGGTCTACGAACTATGTTTACCTATGTTCAACCCTTTTTTTAAAGAGGTCATGCAAATGCAATGGATGGTTGGGAAAAAGCGGGAGGGATGTGAGACACACGGTGAGCCGGAAACCGGGATTACATATTCCCCACGTTGAAAGCGCCATGCAGGGTACTCTGACTTTCTCGGCACTTGGCCATTTGACCTTGAGCTCCATCACGAGATGGAGTCTTTTTCACAGGAAGTGCCTTTTATCCTGCAGGTCGGTACGTGGATACGTAGGTATACTCAAGTACTAACCTGACCCGCTGGAAACCTGAGTGAGATGAAGCAATCCGTTGGGTTCCTCTTACCTCCAACCATGGGAACCTTGAATACCTTTATGCAACCGAGGCAGGTAGTACCTAGGCATGTTACGAAATGGCACTTTCAAAGAATCTCATGATTCCTGCCACTTTACTGATGCTTTGCCCTCTCGTAACTTGCCGCT
Organism: Fusarium robinianum; assembly: GCA_013623725.1. Lineage (NCBI taxonomy): Eukaryota > Fungi > Ascomycota > Sordariomycetes > Hypocreales > Nectriaceae > Fusarium > Fusarium robinianum. The sequence continues at coordinate 77,346 of JABFFI010000186.1, read as the reverse complement.
CCAGCCGCCCTCATTTTTTTCCTTCCCCTCCTCTGTCTCTCTTCTCATTTCTCTCTCACTCTCACACACACTCTCTCGCCCCAGAGAAAATATGTGCTCCGCCCACTTCGACTGTGGCTATGCTAGACCCAGCGGTGGGCATCCATCACTTCACGTGTTGGTGAATCCCTTCCCGCCAAGCCACGGTTAAGTCGGCTTTCCATTTACGGGAGAGAATGCCAAGGGTCATTTGCTGCTGTGTGTACCAGCCAAGAGAATCAAAGTCATCAGGAACGTCGCTTCTTGTTGGCCACTGCTCAAATTGCGCCGAGAGATAATTGCGTGTGCATCTGGGGAGAGGGGGGGGGATAATATATCTACCGTGTTTGTTTTTCTTTCGTTCCTTTCCCCCCTCCCAACTCTCTCTCTCTCTCTGCGCCTACTCTCCTCTGCTCCTACACTTCGTACTCCTTCTCACCCACCCCCTCTCTCTCTCTCTCTCACCCGTCGTCTAATAAAAGAAGAAACCATGTCCGCACCGTACGGCGATCAAAAGTACGTACTTATTAATCCGATAAAATACAAACAAAAAAATACAACAGAAACAGAGCAACCGCTAATCCTTTTTCGTTTCCCCCCAACAGCTACTATGGCCAGGGCGGTTATCCTCCCCAAGGCTATCCTCCTCCCGGCCCGGGATACCCCCCTCCTCAGCAGGTGAGTTTCTGACTTGACAACCCCCCCCCTCTATCAAACCAAAGATAGATCGTGATGATCAACAATGGAATCAATGCATCAATGTCTATGAACACCAGTCAGCTTACAATAGTCCAATACAGATGCAGTATCAGCAGGCACCGCCACCTCAAGAGCGTGAAGAAAAGAGTCATGGCTGTCTCTACACCTGGTATGATCTCTCATCCTCATCCTCACCCTCCTCATCTTCCTCCCCCTCACCTCATCCATCACCTCCATTCATCACCCGTACCAATGCTGACAACCTCCCCAGTATCGCCGCCATGTGCTGCTGCTGGCTCTGCGGTGAGACCTGCGAATGCTGCCTTGACTGCCTCGACTGCTGTTGCTAAGCCTACCTTACCCTAATCGCGACGGAGCACTTTGATGTGCGCCGAGCCATCTGAGACGACCTCGACGACACACTTTTTTTTTTTCTTTCTTTTCTTTTTTGCCAGTGCTTCTTTTTCCGGACCTCGACAACTATGGGATTTTGCAGACGAAATTGATAGCGTCTCATCAAAGCATGCGGACATGGATGCAGGTAGCGAATGGGATTTGATTCAATGCCAACCACATTCAGATCGAGTTGATGTGTCGACGTGACTTCTTTTGATGTTGTGAACACCCCCTAGTCCCTTCAGAACCATAACGCCTAGGCAGTTTACAGCATGTGCCACCATGCCTCAACGCCGAATTGGAGCTTGGTATTGGTCCGCGTTTTCCAACTAGGGGACCTGCGTCGATCTGTGGCTCAGCTCGGAGCTCGTCCCCTAGCTTCTCTGATGCGGCTAGGACCACCAGTTACACCCTGACGCCGAACTATTCCCCCCAGGTAGGTATTTCCCATGTCCTATCAGACTCGCCTATCATAGAAAGTTTGTCAACCACGTTGGTTCGGGCTCTGAGGAAGAACCTCCCTCCTTGCGGTTCGCTCACCCCCATGCTCTCTCTCTGTGGGGCGATTCTGGGGATGGAGTCTAGAAGTCCTGGGAGAGATAGTCCCACACCGTAGGGCGTCCAATGATAGGCAACCTTCTGGTGACAGGTCCAACCCATGGTCCCGAGTGGTTGGAAGATGCTTGTGGCTTCAAGTTCAACGGTATACGACATGAAATCCCCTGGTCTGCTTCGTTTCTCGATCCCTGATTGTTCGTCATCTATGAGCGACTCAAACAGAATAACGGCCATGGCAAATAAACAGGGAGACAGCACGTACTAGATCCAACAGGAGATGCTCTTCTTACAAACGGACCCAAAGGATCTCATCTCTTGACAAGCACGCCTTCGCAACTGTATCCTACCACCCAATACTGCGAAAGAGAGATTGGAAGAACAGAACACAAATCTTCATCCAGAGGTCATCACACAGGCGGTCTCTCAAAGTCGTCAACTGAATGTCAAATCAACTAGATATTGATTATCTCAAGGGAAAATTTTCATAACTACTGTACAGCTTCCGTTCCATTCTAGACCATAATACTTTTCATTCATCATCGAAATCGTCAAGTTTTGAGTAAACCTCGACTCCTCCTGCGCAACAAAACGGCCAAGGCGTGGGATGAGCCAACATGCATCAAAAAGAATTGAGTCATAAATACATTCAACGTCAAAAAGAAAACAGGTTCATACAACGAGGCCGTCAGAGAGGGCGACTTCGCCCTAGAATATCATCGAATTATTAACGTTGGTGATGGCGTGAGGCTCCTTGAACGACCTTACCAGAGGCAAGATCAATGCCCTGCCGCATCAGGTTCTGCCTCGTGCTACCCGGGTGCTTTTGGCCCATGAAGCCGTCAACGAGAGCGGCACCGAGAGCTGCAGTTGCGATCTTGGCACCCTTCGGTCCCAGCCAGGGACTGGGATCATCACGGGACTTCATCGCTGCCTGGGCTCCGGCAGTGAGGGCAGTGCGAGCTCCGGCCTGAACCATGGGGTTCTGCCACCAGGCTTTCGCATTCGCCGGCATAGAGTTGCGCCGGGTTGGAGCGGCTCGGCTTTTATGAGCAGGTGGTGGACGACCACGAGAAGGGGATCGAGGTGGTGGGGCCTTCTCGCGACGGCCCTTTGACTGTGATCGGGGCCGGCGCCGGCGCCGACTGGCGTAGTGGTCGTCATCATCCGAGTCCGGGTACCGTGGAACGCGGCCTCGAGAGACTGGTTCAGGCGGAGGGAACCGAGGGGATGATCGAGCCCTCGACCGGGCATGACGAGGCGGGGGAGGCGGCTCATACTCTGCCACTCGTGGTCGGGTCTTCCTCCCTCGTGGTTCAGGCGGGTGCTGGCGAGGAGGGGGAGGGCCACGAGAGTATGCGTCTCGATCGTAGAATTCTGTCTTACGGGGCTCCCGTTCATGGCGAAACTCCCGTGTAGAACGAGGCTCCCGCTCGGCCCGGACCGATCGAGAATGGCGGCGTGGTGGGTCGGGACTTGGGGCAAAAGGAGGGGGACTGGGGCCGCGCCGACGGCGGTCAGGCCCGGCACTGCGCCCACGACGTTCTAGCTCTTCATGCCGACGGTGGCGAGGCTCGGGACGGCGAGACGGCTGAAAGGGCTCCTCTGGGTAGTAAGAAGGGCCTGGAGGTGGACGCTGCCTCTCAGATTTACGGCGGCGAGGTGGAGATTGAGGTGGTGATGGATAGGACGGAGTAAATCTATCTCGAGGAGGGGCCGACTCGTAGAATCCGTTATAGGAGTCATACGGATCGGAGTGGTGGACCGGTTCGTAGTTCAGGGGCTCATTATCGAATGGAGGCGGACGGGTCCGGTGCTTGGGGGGGCGGTAGTTGGCCATAGAGCAAGCGACCGATGATACAAGTAAGGCACCAGAAGAGGGCGTATTCTGGAGGGCTTGGATGCTCGGAAGAGCTAAGTGTTGAGGTAGATAAGCTTGTTCGGTGAATAATCGAGGACAGGGATACTGCTGGAAGAGGCGAAAGCGCGTGTTATAGAGAGAAATCCAAGAAGAACTAGGGATTGACTAGCGGCTGTGCCCAGATCGATCAGCAATGGCCAAAGGTGGGAGGCGAAAAGGAGGGTGAGAGAAAGTGAAGAATCTTTATGTATGTTTGGGCTAGCCAGACAAAGGATTGCCGGCCTGGATGAAGCGCGGCAAGCGACAGGAGATCCGGGGTCTTTGGGGGGCGCAATTGCAGAAGATCATCAATGACCAACGGGCCAGCCAGGCTGTCAAGTGGCTTCATCGACTTGGGGGGGGGGGGCGCAAGTGCAAGTTGCAGCTGGTGTAAGCCAGCTAGAACGCTTGATCCCCCGGGACCGGGTAGCAGGACTGTGCACGCGGAGCCGTCATAACTCACCAATCGATCCTCTTTGCCATTCATTGATTATGGCGCCTTGGGAGAGCGTGGGATGTCTCGCGTCAGAATATGGCGTCGGGGTGCAGGAGAGAGCATGACGCTCATTCATCCAGATCATGGGCCAGCGGGGCAGATGTTGAAAGAGGAGAGCCATCCACATGCAGGGTCCTTGTGGCTGACGTCAGGCGTCCAGAGAAAATTGCCCGCATGACGTCAACCACGCCAGAAACCAAGCAACAACTTGACCCCCCCAGAAAGACACGGTGAGCTCTGGTGCCGTTTCCCCCATGCCGGCTCACAGTCCATTCAACCATCCCATTAGAATCGACCGATATGACGATTGGCGCCCAAGGGCCTTCAAGGACCCTTCCGTGGGGCAACCGGCTCAGCCCATGTCCATAGAGATCGCCCGGGCTTTGTCGGGAAAGGCGTCCCTGGGGCGTGGAACTCAAGCAAATACAGTCCGTAAAACCGTTAGTAGTCTCAGTCAAGCAAAATCGAGGTGAACAACCGGCTCCAGAGCATCATGACGACGGTGGGGTCGTACAAAGTTTTGAAGGGAAGAACTGCAACCAACAAGCGATGCAGGGACAACACAAACCATGTTTGCTGTTGAAGACTACATCATCATCCGAATGCCGCTTGTTTCTAGAAAGTTGTGCCGGATGACGTTGACACGAGATCAGCAAGCGAGCGTGTTGCAACAAGACCACAAACATGCTCGCTCTGCTCGTCGTGGTGGTTGACCGAAACGCGTCACAGGAGGTCTTGTCGGCCGCAAGACCATCAAGCAAACAACACGGGCAGCATGCTCCGTACATGAGAATGAGGGTGTCAGTCACCCAGCCGGACATTGGTGGTCGGAGGTATACACACGGGACATCGCTGCCACCGTGTGGCCCACCACTGATGACCTTTTGTGCCTAACAGGCCTCAAGCACAACTCACATTGCACTCTTCTCCATATTCCGAGGGGGGGGCTATGGCTTCTTCAGCCACGAGGCGTTGAGGGCGAGCTTCGTGACGACCAAATACCGTGACACGGTGCGCCATTGCTAGCAGTTCTTGTTTGAATAGGCGCCGTGTGTCACTTAGTCCTCACTGAGTCCACCTATTGTGAAGCCCCAACAAACAGACCGGCACTTCGAGTCACTCGCCAAGGGAAAGAATACGAGATCGTGCGGAGGACAGAGGCTCCCATGTCAAATAGAGTTGCCGGCTGGCGAGAACCCCTTGTTTTCTGGCCGAAGAACAGCAAACTTGACCAGCGTGTTCTGAGTTTGCCTCATCGGCAGCCAGCATCCGGTGCGGGTCATGGGAGACGGGATCGGGATCGGGAACTAGGAGAGCGGGGATCGGAGGCCCGCAAGGGATTGGCCGGGGCTGAATTCCGTGGAAGAGCAGCCACTGGCAACTGCATAAAAAGGCTGTTCACCGGCGGTGACAGAATGAGAGTTGGAGGTGCACAGGAGATCGAATTGGCGCTGGTGACACCAAGGGGCTTTGTTGGCTTGAGACCTTTAATGTAGGGGGCCGATGCAGGGGCGAAGAGGTCAGGAGCTTAAGCTTGAAGCCGTGGATCTTTGGGTGCCCGGATACTTGTCCATCCATGTTTTCCCCTGTTGAGTGGAAAGAAGTGTTGTACGTGTCCGACAGCGAAGTGCAAGCCATTTCCTGTAGGGTATGATGCGTGTGTTTCCGCCCCTGTAGTTCACTCTCAAATGAGACAAACGCAAACAACTCATCCGTCGATCAGGTCTCCATAGCAAGGTGGACGTCCAAGGAAGAAAGCCACGGGTCGGTCGACTTGGCATTCTGTCGAACGTCCTTGGAAGTTGCAAGGCGGAGATGGCCCCGCGTTTTTTTTTAATAACTGGAATCATTTGTGATGAATTTGGCGGGTTGAATTGTCGGTTCTGACGGGAGGAATGACATGAGAAAATGCTCACGTGCCAGTCTCACGATTTCTCCACCATCTGGCTATTCCTCACCCGTTGGCGATCTCTTCCCCCGCAATCTCCCCGTTGTATTTTGTTCACTAAAAATCGTTAGCAGCCGAAACTTGATAAATACCCGAAATACCGGCTTGCTCGGTGTCTTATCAGGACACGCTCATCGCCGTTCTCCAACCTTCCTAGCTGGGGTAAGTGGGAGGAGGGGTTAGAAACAAGGGTGAGGAGGGATGGTAGGTACGGACTTATCTCGAAACCAAGCACACAACAAGTCACAACACCCACCCATGCATCACTGCCTACCGATGCAGGCAGGCAGGCTCTTGTGCGCAGGCCTGTCGACATCGGGGGGCGACAGCGACCAAATCAGATCTGCGAGATTAATCGATTCCCTGGTCATCCATCAATCACGGGTCTGGCTGTTCGGCAGGCTCGAGTTGCGCAGAGACCGTTCATTGACCACTCATCTCCTCCGAGATTGCCTTCCATCGCGCCTCGACTGCTCGCTCCTCAGACCATCCACGACCCATGAAGGGGTTGGATAAGCACCAACAGATCCAAATCAGCTTCTAGAAGGGATCCCCTATGACCCCAGGAACGACAGTGTACCCGCTCTGCCGCCTCAACTGTGCGATTGAGCCCACTCGCTGCCGCGCCATTTGTCTGTGTGGAACAAATGTTGCTCACAAGATCGATCACACAAAGAGCCAGCTGGGCCCCCGCCTGAAGCGCTCAAATCGTCCTCGAATCCCTTGCTCGGTGTCGTACGAAGGAGATCTCAGCTGTTGTTCATCGTCGGAGCCGCATCATTTCGTAAACCATCGATGGGATGGGGACGGGGTCAGTGGGCGTGGCACCACAAGCCGCAGCCACGAAAGCCATCGAGCCACCGCACTTGGTATCACTAACACCGTAGGATGCCCATTACGGAGCGAGCTGGGGCAATGAGGGCCTCGGCGCCGAACGCTAAGGGTTTTCTGGTGCCCTGCGACTGGATCGCAGTTCGTTGTTTCACCAGTGGCGTCGTACCGCACATAAGTGCTATCTCGACGACTCCACCCTAACCTGGCCTGGTTCATGGTACGCATGGTTTGATGTGTTGGAGAGTGGTATCCCGGATCACTCGCGTGGGGAACGGGTGATGGACAATGCGCCAGAGACGAGTGTTTTTGGATTGGGGAGCAGGGGAAGGCCTCATGAGATGGAGACGCGAGGGTGGAAAAATTTTTGAAAGAAAAAAAAAACTGGGGGAGGGTAAGTATGGATGGAGAAAAAAAAAATCGGGTGAGAAGAGGGTCTCTCTCATTAAGCGTTCTTGCCTCTCTCGTTGATGACTCGTTTGCGTGGGTCGGACCTTCCTACCTGCTATCAAGAAAATTGCCATTCAGCAAATTTGCTCTTCTTCTCTTTTGGAGCTTCAAGCTTCTCTTTCAAAGACAGTATCTTCTTCCTCGGCATCGATTTATCCTGGCTCTTGCTTCCAGGAACTTACTTATCGCCGCCCTGGTTCCAACCCCCCATTGACAAGCCTCGTTCTTGATCGTGTACTCCGTATCCGTACCTCTCTGCTTAGACGGCGGTGACTTTCATACCACGAAACACTCGGCACACGAGCACACTACGAACACAAACGCACAATCGTCTCATTATTCCGAAGGACGCTCTTTGTCCATCTTCGAGTATTGTTGCTTCCCAATTACTTACGTCTGTACTTCAACTGTTTCATCTGGGTTGTGTGGCCTTGTTGGTGGTGGGTGTTGCAAGAACTTCCCCGTCCAGTTGCGCACAATAATAGCTAATTAATATTCAGTAGCCATATCTCCACGTTCGACCCCGATACGGAGCACTCGTCCTTCGTCGCATTGCGCCGTCTTGCGCCCTCCCCGCGCCAAGTTCAGCTTTTGACGTTGTGCCGTCGTCACGTCGCATCTCCAGCTGCATCTGCATCTGCATCTCACCTCGCTGTACCGCACTGCATTGCATTCCCTTGCACCAAGCCAAGTACGAGGGTTAGCAAAGGACCATCCCATACCCTCTCGGGTAAGCCTAACTTCCTTTCCTATTCAGTTGCCTTGTCTGGCTCAGTACATATCACTTCATGTGGCCTTATCTTGCTTATCCTACACTAAACCAACACCACCAACGCCTTCACCACCATCTCGCCATCCCATATATATCTGGGAACCAATCCCATCTCCCACCCCCAGCCCAACCACCCCTGATATCCCCCATCTTTTCCTCCTTATCTACTCCATATCTTTGCCCCATTCCCCCGGCGGCGGCCCATCCCACACATCCAATATCTCTGTCTATCCTCGAGCTTCGTGTTGCCCCTCAGTACATCCTTGTTCAAGCATCGCTGCCAGTCCCTATCTAGTCTAACCCTGGCCGAATCAGGAATCAGAATCAACAATCACTCCCCAAGACGGCAGTGTCCGACGACGAGAACTCCTTAAAGCTCGAGCTAGCTTCCACTTTCACCTTTGTTGTTGTCTAGGATCCTCGCTCTTCCCTCTCGCACTCAGTAATAGCTCTTCCTCTTTCCATCATCCACGATTCCCGGTATCTACTCAGCCCTAGATCTTTTTCATTCGACCCATCTTCGGGGGGGCAAACATGACGTGGATTGAGAATGCGAACCGCAAGGTTGCGACGAGCCCTGTCGGCCGTTGGTTCCAGCTCGACGGCTCTGGTCATGTAAGTCGAACCTCAGAATTCCTCACATTTGCTCGCCCAAAACGAAGACTCTTCCCTAACGCCACTGTCTTTTTATCAGCCCCGTGAGCGCAAGGGCTCTTACTTCTTCACGGAGCTCCGAGCAGGACTTGCCACCTTCTTTGCTATGGCCTACATCATTGCCGTGAATGCCGCCATTGTCGCTGACTCGGGCGGCACTTGCGTTTGCAATGGGGGCGAAGACGATCCGATATGCGTGCAAAACCAAGAGTATCTGTTGTGTACACAAACTATCAAGCGCGACGCTGTTACTGGCACTGCAGCCATCTCAGCCCTGGCCACTTTCTTCATGGGCCTTTGCGCTAACCTGTGAGACTACCTCTCCCTGTCCTAGCCTATGGCACTGTGTTCTAATTATTATGTTGCCTAGTCCTGTCGGTTTGGCTCCTGGAATGGGTATGTCGAGCTCTCCGGTCGCCTATCACGACTTTAAGATACAGTCCTCGTGAGAAGGGAATTACTGACTTGGGTTTTTGTAGGTCTGAACGCGTATTTTACATACACCGTAGGTGAGTATTCGAATGGCACTTTCGACATTCAATCCCGAACTTAGCCAGCTAACTGGACCTAGTTGGCTTTCATGGTGAAGGATCAGTCCCCTTCGAGGTAGCCCTGACAGCCATTTTCATCGAAGGCTTTATCTTCTTCGGTCTGGCTCTCTTCGGAATGCGCCAGTGGCTCGCCCGCGCTATTCCGAAATCCATCAAGCTCGCTACCAGCGTTGGTATTGGCCTATTCTTGACGCTTATTGGTCTCACCTATAGCGAAGGTATCGGTCTAATTCAGGGAAACACATCGACGCCCGTTACTCTGGCCGGCTGCCCTCCCGAGTTCAAGGACCCAGAGACTGGCATGTGCCCGAACTCCCAGAAGATGCGAAACCCAACCATGTGGATCGGTATCTTCTGCGGTGGTATCTTCACTGTCCTGCTCATGATGTATCGCGTCAAGGGAGCTGTTATCGCTGGAATCTTGCTCGTCAGCATCATCTCCTGGCCTCGAGATACTCCCGTGACTTACTTCCCCTATACCGAGCTTGGAGACAGCTCTTTTGACTTCTTCAAGAAGGTTGTCGACTTCCACGAGATCGAGAAGATCCTGAACGTCCTTAAGTGGGACGTCTCAGGTTATGGTGGCCAGTTCGGTCTCGCCCTTGTCACTTTCTTGTATGTCGATATTCTCGACTGCACCGGTACCCTGTACGGTATGGCGCGTTTTGCCAATGTTGTCGACCCCGTCACCCAGGACTTTGAGGGCTCCTCCATCGCCTACATGGTGGACGCCATTAGCATTTCGATCGGTGCTGTTCTCGGCGTCCCCCCTGTCACTGCCTTTGTCGAATCTGGTGCTGGTATCTCTGAAGGTGGAAAGACAGGACTCACGGCGATGGTAGCTGGAATCTGTTTCTTCATCTCCGTCTTCTTCGCCCCTATCTTCGCATCCATTCCCCCATGGGCGACTGGCTGCGTTCTTATCCTTGTCGGATCCATGATGGTTAGCGCAGTCGTCGAGATCAACTGGCGCTATCTGGGCGACGCTGTGCCCGCCTTCCTCACGATTGCCATAATGCCTTTCACCTACTCTATCGCAGATGGTCTGATTGCCGGAATCTGTACTTACATGCTCATCAACACTCTCATCTGGCTCATCAAGGTTGCATCGAAGGGACGCATCGTGCCCCCCAACTATGAAGAGAGAGATGGATGGACATGGCGCATCCCTGGAGGAGTCCTTCCTCCGTGGATGGTTCGTCTTTATCATGGCAAGAAGGACTTCTGGCGCGAGGATGACTCGCAAGTGGTCGTGAATACCACCCAGGACCAGCTCCCCGTTGCTGAGCAGAAGACTAGCTCCGATCGTGGTCCTTCCGAGGGTGACAAGGTCGTTGAGCCGACCCCCCGGACAAAGGAGGCCTAAGGTGTGTTGGGTGTGACGGATATCACAAGGAGTAAATTGGTCAATATAATGAGCACATATACGCATACAGATACCCTAGGTGTAATGAGATGAATTGGGTAGAAGGCCCAGGTTTTTGTTGAATAATTCCATCCAGCTACTCGGTGCTTTTTAAACAACGCGACTATGGGTTGACAGACTATGTTATCAACATAATACCCTTGTTAGAACAAAGCTTTGTCAAAATGACAAAGGGACCCTCTATGACATAGATAGCAAAAACGCCAATCTTGGAGAAAATAATGTCTTGTCAAGAATAGATTCGTTTTGCATCTACCAGCCTACCCAAAACTAATTTCTTGTTGAACTCAAGTTCATCCAGTCTCCTTCTCTTTCTTTCCAGTTTGTTTTCCCACATCCAGAAATGAATACCTCGCCAGATACATGACAGACCGTCCCTATTCTTTCTTGTCATCATGTCATGAGTGCAATGTGCTTGAGTTCCCTGGTATAAAGTGTCAGCAACAAGTCAACTCGAGAGCGAGGATTTATGGAAAACATACTCTTGCACCTGGTGGCCAACCTTCATGGGAGTATACTCAGCTTCCTGCCCCTCGTCTCTACCTAGCTCAGTCTGGCGGGCCCTGACCTCACGCGCCTGCTCCGCTAGCTTCGGGATGGGTGCGAGATCAAAGTCGGAACCCAGGTGCCAGAACAGGGTACTCGAAATGCGAACCAGTGGACGGTCGGGGAACTCGCGCTTGCGCCTCTCAATCGTCTCCATGGTCTTGTCATTCACTACAACTTCATGGTAGCCCGCCTTGATCAAACCGCCAGTGATGTGCTCAATCTGTTTGCCGGCCTGTACGAGCAGGTAGTTCCCGGGAGGGATCTTGACGGGGATACGGTTACCTGTATTCCTCGCCCAAATGTGCAGGCCTGGGTAACGAGAGCGACCGTGGATGGTCAGGAAGTTGAGGTCCGTGTGGAAACCAGCGAGGATAGTTTCGGTATGCCCGTACTTGACGAGATCCGAAGCAGTAGGTGCAAGTAGATGAGGCCTATAAGTGTAATTTCGTGAGTAAATAGTAGAGTTTCACCGGTGAAATTGGGGTCAAACCCGTAGCGGCCGGCATCACTGAAATATCCAGCCGGCAAGTCGAGGCCAACGGCGGTCATTTCGGCGAGTTTCGAGACTCTGCATAAAGATATGAGCAAAAGGGCAAGCAATGGTCTAACTTGAGCACCAACGCATTCTTCATCGAAGTCCCCCACTGGTCCATGGTGGGTGTCCATCGATCTTTGATATGGGGTGCCTCCGGAACGATGTTGGAGGCGTTGAGTCCAGGGAACTGTGTCTCGAAAGGAGGGACTTCAGCCATACGCCAAAAGAACCTGCATTTGGGATCTGGTGAGTGGGCCGAGATATCTAGTGGTCGCTGAGACGGATGAAGACGCTTGATAACATCGAGACACGGCTCGTCAACCGCGCACTTGGGCTTCTCAGTGTTTTCGAGAGTCACTCCAATTTGGTAGCTCAGTTCAGGTCGCTCATCCTTTTTCAGAACCTCCTCGGCTTGTGCGAAGTAGTCCTCAAGTAAGTCCAAGAACGCCGAGTTATCCTGCTCTGAGACGCGAGAATCATGGAGGACAAGAGCGCCGTAGGTAATCAGAGCATCGGCAGCTTTGCGACACTCGGCCTGGACAAGTTCTGAGTCGAGAGGGCTGTTTAGATAAATGTCTAGGTCCACGACGGGGAGATCCATCGACAATTCCTCTTGTTTGGGATGCATGTGACGGATAGGTGAATCAATGGACAATGATTGAAGCAGTCGTAGGAGGTCTAGGACAAACCAAAAGCCAAAAAAAAAAAAAAAAAAGATGATGTCTAGGACACGAAATGACAACGTCGCAGGATCTTTATAACGTGGGGATGTTGCAAGAAAGGATCCCTTCGAGATTCATATTACGGAAGTTGAAAGGAGGATAAGGTCGTGTCTTGCCCGGGAGCTATCCTTTGTGTGTGCTTTGATTGGTCACGACGATGGTGTCCCAGAGCCGGAGCTGGCCGAGCGCCGATGGACCATGAGGGGAAGTCGATGTGATCGCCGGGCTGATAAATGAGAGGAGCAAACATGGATGCGAGGATGAAATGATGGAAGCCAGTGCCTTGGTGAAAGAAATAATCACATGAGAAGAAATAATGCTTTGTCAGGTGCAAGTGTGTTCTAGTCGTGCCTTCTTCTTTGGTGGTACCTATCAACATCGGGCAGTCACGACAGGAGAATCAGAACCTCATCACCAAGTACGTACCTAGGTAGCATCCGGGCATGATTGGCCAGAACCAACCTGGAATGTCGTTCCAATCACCTAGATACTAGGTACCTAGGTAGATAGACCGAGTCAGGCAACCGAATTACAGTCAAAGTCCTCAAGTTCGTCATCTCTGCTCTATGATAGCCAGTGAAACGACAACAAAGGCCGTTACTCAGCCAGCATGGGAACACTGCCGCACCATCTCACATAGCAGACCACGAGACAACAACGCCGACCCGGAAACAAAAAGGCCCGACTAGATACGGTATCACCGTCCCATGAAAAGTTTCTTCTGAAGAGCCTCAATTCATGAATTCAAGGGTGATGAGAGCCATGGAGAGGGCATGTCAACGCCGGCCATCCATCAGACCGAAGCAGGGGTCTGATAAAGGTCATGGAGTAGTGGTGTTGGGCGACGCCGTCGACATCCCTTATGGCTGAAGAAATATATCCCCTTACACCCGAAGAGAGCTGGAGCCTCACGTATCATCAGCGGGTATGATCCAAGTTGGTCGCAAGGTTTGATCGTTCCAAGAAATTCTATTTCCATCTCGCAAAGAAACTCGCCGCGCCGTTGAGGCAATGCCAATCCTCCTTCCAAATCTTCCTCTGGTAGTATACACCTTCTTTTTCCCAACACCGGTCTCAGTAGTTGCCTCACGAGCTTCAGGACGCCTGTCGCTCCGCCTCCAGCTCCCGCTCGGCCTGCTGGTAGTACTTGGCCGTGTCGACGCCGTGCTGGTTGTGATTCACAAAGTTGAACCACGGGATCGTGCTGATGAACAGGGCCGAGTAGCGGCTCTGTCGGGCCGCCACGCCCTGAAGGTGAGCGTTCAGCCGGCTCACGCCGTACAGGGGCTCGCCCTTCTTGACCTTGTCAACCATCTCCCGCATGTCCATCTCGATCTCGCGGGCGTTCTCGGTGGCACCGTAGAAACGGACTGTTCGTTCCGGTGGTTAGCTCTAGCCATTGTCAAGGAACTCGATGGGTCGGCACGTACGGCATGATCGCTGGTAGAAGTAGAGGAAACCACCAATGACACCGACTCCACCAGCCAACCGCAGGGCCTTGGGGAAACCGCCCTTGCCTACATGCGAGGGTGCGAATCGCTCAAGGGTGATGAGGGCGCTGGGGGCAAAAGCAGCCGCTAGCAGGCCGTAGACATAGTCGGAGGTTCGGGCATAGCCAACAACTCGCTTGAAGTGACTGCCGAGTGGTCAGCACAACTCATCATCCAGCCCCAATTCACCCAGTTAAACAGTTCCAATTCCCAAACAAGAGCGAGGTTCTCAATTCGAATCATCGGCGTAGGTTTGCATCGGGGCAGGGGATATGACGTACGGATCGTTGTCAATGAGCTATATCCTCCTCGTTAGCGACGGCCATTGAGAGGTCAATTGGGGGCTCCCATACCGGGTAATCGGTCTCGACGACCTTGCTGGTCCCGACGAAGGACGGGGTCGCCTGCTTGGTCGCGCTCTCAGCCATGGTGCGGTGCGTCGTCCGGGACAATTTCTCAATCGGATCACGAAGTCTCGAAGTCGTCGGTTCGGTATGTTCGAAGCTGCAGCCGGGGACGATTGGTGCCTCAGGATGCATCACGTGGATGGTCAGCCCATCAAAGTCAACGATGATTGGTCACGTGTGTTGGTGGAGTTGGAGCGGGGCGAGCCGCGAGGCTCCTAAAATCAATTAAGCACCGCGTCGCGTCTATTGAACAAGGGCGCGTTTGGGGTGATGATATCACAGCGTCCCTAGAAGCAATTCAAGATGGAGGCACTGACGGGTTCGGGTCCTTCTAACGAGGCCAAACACGATGATATCGACAATTACGACGTCAACGACTTGTCTGATGATCCATTTGCATCCCCTCCCCCTACGTCCTCCACGACGAAGAAGCGAAAAGAACCCGACTCTGGCCTTGGAATTGATGAAGAAGTCTCTGTCCAAAAACGTGCCCGAGCACCCGCTGTCAAGCTCGATGAGGATCGGTAAGATACGGTCTAGATTATACTGTTTCCAGTTATGTTTACTGATATGTCTAATGGTAGATTACTCGGCCCAGCTGGTCTTCCGAGGCTAAGGAGAAGAGCACTCAACCTCAAGCTAAAGGGCAAAGGACACGAGGTAAACCGTACCCTGCTGAATAGCTCATCCACTCCCTCTAACTCACGATATAGTTCTCAGATGCTTCCCGGATCCTATCCTTCTACCAGCTCTGGCTTGACGACCTCTTCCCAAAAGCCAAGTTCCTCGACGCCCTTTCCATGGTCGAAAAGGCCGGTCACAAGAAGAGAGTCATGTCCGCGCGTACCGACCTCATCAACGAAGGGCTACCCAAGGACCCGACGGCAGAAGAATACCAGGATATTGAGGATCAATTCATCGACAGCGCGGAGCCTTCTCTGCCTCCACAGCCTGCGAAACTCGTCTCGGCGTTTCCAGGAATGCCACACGACGTCAACAGGAACCCATTCAACATCCCCGACCCCCCATCCGACGAAGACCTCTACGACGCTACCCCACCACCCAGTCACACCCTCCCAATCCGCAACGAAGTACCAGACGCAGACGAGCTCGCCGCACTCATCGCTGAGACCGAAACCGACAACAACAACTCCAAAGCCCCCTCAAATCCGGCTCCCCAGCAACCCGAGCCCGACGAAGACGACGACTTGGACGCACTCATTGCAGAGGCCGAGGTGCAAGACCAGGAACAGCAGAAAGGAAAAGATGCTGCCAAGAGTGGACAAGACGTGGAGGGGTTTGCGGATGATGAGGCGGCAATGCAAGAGATGGAGGGACTTTGGTGAATGAATTAATAATGACCAGTTAATAATTATCCTATCGATATCCAGACACTAATGAATCAACTGAAGAAAAGGTTAGGCGTTGGGCAAGTGGGAGGATATCAATATTTTACAGATCATCCATTAAATGGGACAATATAATGACTGGGGATCAAGAGTATAGATCTCGCGTACTGGGATATCAATAGCTACCTACCTCCTGTAGTGTATATAGATCCATATAATAATGTTGAAGAATCATGACCCTTCATCTAGAGCAAAACCGACACAACCTCGAGGATCAAGTCTCACGATTGATGAAATGGTAAACAAGTAATTTGGTTTGTTGAACAGATAGTTCAGTTCATAAGATATATGGTATATGATCATTCAAGCGTTGTTCTTGTTGCAGCGCTGAGAAAATTCTGGATAATTGTACAAAGGACCTCTCCCACCGTTGGATTTCAGTCCTCCCTGAGGACCATCCATAAAAAAACAAACCGATCCGCCGACGCCTTTTGCTTAACCCAATCATCCCATTCGGTAGTGTTGTTACAATCATTAAGGCAGGCCCATTAAGACACAGGCAGCTGTGTTGAAAACCTCAACTTGTCCGTATTGTCGTTGCTGCCACACTCCGTTTGCCATTTGCCATGGACTCCTCTTCCCCCTCCGTAATCTGGTTATGAGCAAGTCTCTAGATCGAGATGTGCATCTTCCTCTATCCACCGACTCTTTTCTAATTCAGCCATCAATATCGAACCGATTTCCCTAAGTGCCGCCTTTGGAGGCAGGCCAATGCTACGAAAATTATCAGTCAGCTCGCGGTCATAGCCGCGCTGTCCAGCGAAACCGCGCTGTGAGAAGTCAACGTGCTCACCGCGTCTCTCAGAGACCATCCGCAAAGCCACCAACGTCGCATACGCTAGGGGTCGCGCCAAGGAGGGGCTGCTGGAAAGGATCTTCTGAAGAGACTTGGGTCGCACAGTTGGCTTCTCGCGCGGTTCCGAGGGTAGCAGCGGTGATCTCGCTCGCTGCCGATGTTTCCGGCGCAAAGAGGGCGTCGTTGATGTAGAGGCTGAGGTCGAAATCCGCCGGATACTCGTTGACCGAGGAAGTGTTACCAGCCGGATAAGTGTTGCCATAAGCTGAGGTGTTGGTTCCGAGTTCGAGGGAAGAATCTTCAAGGCCCAGGAGATTGATGATGTCTCCATGGGTGGTTCCCGTTTCGTCGGAAATTGCGTTCTCAAAAGGTTGTTCAACATTATCCGAGTCCGAAGACACCATTTCGATTCCACATCCCTCAAAGGAAGAGGATCCAGAAACAAACTTTCCATCGCCCGCAATCTCTGACACGGCAGGTCACTCGACAACACGGCAGGGTGTCGGCTCGAGACGGGGGCGGCGGACAAGTTTTGTTCCTCTGGCTTCTCCTCCTTCAAGGGCTGCTCATCGTCAGTCGCTTCAGGTGTGTCCGGGACGGGGTCGAGGCTGGGGGACAACGACGCTGGGTTCACAGTCTGGTTTCTTCTTGTCTTGAGAAGACTGCTCAAAGGGCTGGTGTCGTCACCCAGGTCGCAGGGGAAGAGGTGTGTTGTGAGGGTAAGGGGGTGGCCCTGGAGAGCGTGCAAGGTCGAGGAAGACTGGGCATCGCCACCAGTCTTTTGATAGCGAAAGAGCTCTTCGGTCAGCAGGGAGTTAACCCTCTGTACCTCAGCCAGTTGTTGCTCGAGTTCCTTGTTCTTTGCTTCAAGAGCCTCGACCTCGAGTCTCTTTCTTTCGCGCGATGACTGAGCAGCCCTACGGTTACGCAGAACACGCTCAACACGACGTTGTTCCTTTTCTGCTTCTGTCTTGGCTCGTTTCCTAGCAGTGATGTTAGTCGAGATGTCGTTGACACACCATTCGTGTCATGGTCTTACCGAGGTGGCAGGTTTGTCTTGGGCTCTGGGAGAACCTGTCCCCATGACTTGCGCTTCTTGGTGGGCTTCTTCTCTGGCGTCACCGGGGCGGCTTTGGTGTCGGCGGCGGAGATGCTCGCGACAGACTCCACATTCGCCAACTGCGTCAGGATGGGGTTGTCCTCAGTAAAGGACTCCGGGGACATGACATCCACGGGGTTTATCGTTTGTGAGCTGTCGGGAGTGCTGGGGAATAGTGATGGGTAGTGTGCATCGCTGGGAAGCGACAGCAGGGAGTCTGCCGGCGATAGTTCCGGGGGGCCAAAGGCCAGTGGGTTGCCGAATAGTTCATCGCATTGCGCAGAATCTGTAATTGCCGCCATATTGGATGTCTTGGCTGTTGTGTAAGAGGTCTTGAGGCGCGGTATCGAATATTGGACTAGCGATGCTGCAGCTGGGTGGGATGGGACCTCTTTATCTACCAAGGACACGTATAGAGTTCCAAGGCTTCGGCGCAATCGGTATTTAAGCCTGAGGCAACCTCCCACCAGGTTTACCACGAGCTGCCCCCCCTGAGTGCTTCACTTTTTGGGTTTAGCGACCCGTGCGCCCCCCCGTGTCCCACTCCTTGGTTGGCACCGACAGCGCAAGAATGGCAAAATGGTCGGCCCACCAAGCCACGCAGCCCACTGGGGCTTCAGGCGGGTTGAAGTGGGTGAAGTGGGTGACTCAACTGCTGCAGGGGGTGATTCAATCTGAACTGAGGCGTCCTTCCCCACACAAGGAGTCCTCGACAACGCATCATTGGTGGCTTGGAGACTGGAGCACGCCAGACAGCGCTGACACACGAGAAGGGGGGAGTCATGGCGCTGGGATCCATAGCCGTTCGAGTTTCCAAAAAAAGGGGTGAAGGAGGGTGGGATGCATTCCAGTCGGGAGGAGGCCGTGAGACTTACGATAATATCGGTCTCGCAGGGTGCCCGCGTCCGTCTCTCTTTCCCCCCCGGTGGCTTACGGAGGACAAAGCACCGTTTTTCCCGTACCCGTCGCTGCTCAGACGGGCAGGTATGGTACGAAGTACGACCTACTTGGTTTTCACAGATGAAGGCCCCGAATCCTCCGAATCGTGTCATGATTGGTGGACCATGCTACGGAACCAGTTGGCTGATACAAGAAAGAGTTGTTGAGCAAAGGCTTCCTTCCTTCCACCTTACTCCCATACAATGGCGGAAACCCAAACCTGGTGTCACGGTGATAGCCCGAAATTAACTTCAATAAAAAAGAGCTATTGCCTAGGTATCGCCTTTTGGTGCAGAATGGTCCCTCAGAGGTCCATCTTGTTTCGGAGCCCCATCATTGATCAACAAAGCACTCAGCGGAGTGAGATCTAACCAAGTTATCATGCACTTTATCGACGTCCTATGACCAGTGTCTATGAATACCGATTGCTAAAACTCTAGGGAGAAAAAAGAGAGCATCATTTGCCCATTGTGGCAAGTGGTATACCCAAAGCAAGGAATTTACACGAAACTAATTCTGTTCCTCCTCTGTCTCTTGAGCCGTATTCCATCTGCACAATGACGAGATCGCCTTGTGCCAAAATGGGAGGAAGTTGAACGAATCAGTTCGAACATCCTACCAAGACAGGCGCAAGGGGGGGCTGAGCACACAGTGTGGAGGGGGCGGGGAGCCACGCAACAGGCAGCCGAGATCCCCGTGGTTAGGGCGAGTACACACAGTCGGTGTACAGTATGTCGCACTCTAGGCTTCGGGGAAGTCCTCCCTGCATGACTTGGGGGGGCTTGAATCGACAGCCCCTCCCCTCAGCAATCATGACTGCAAGGAAGATGTTTGAGAATCCTCACCGCGGTTTCGGCAAATATCCTCCCAGATCCATGTTTAGGGTAGCTCACCACGTATCTAGGTACGCAATCTATAGCTACCTAGGTAGGGATTCGGGAAAATTATTTGGTCCCCTACGCGCATCCTACCGAGAGAGTTGCGGGTTCAGGTACGGCATGTGGATGTGACCTCGCAGTTTAGGGTACCTACTTCGCCTTGGTGGTTGCTTCCCAGTGGCGGCAAGGCGGTGCTGCTACGTCGATCGTCGTAGTGGCAGATACTTTTCTGCCTGAAGCACTACCTGCTACACCTAGATATTCACGGACACGCACGGGAAATTTATTGCAAAGTAATGTACTCCGTACTGGTGCCTGACTGTCCGCACGGAACCGTCTAACTTTTTTTCTTTACTTTTTGACTGCCTATTGGTGTCAAATTTTCACTTACACGAAATGGGTTTGTTTATAGATTGGTAGGACTCGGCAATGCTGCATGTACGGTATCGTATGTACCTACCTATACGTTATCGGCATGTGGGAAAGCAGGCAGCCGCGAACGACTCCGAGAGAGATTGCTATTCCTGAACCTCGTATACGTACTCTCACATCGTAAGCAACAACTCGAGCTGACTGGCGTCTGTCGTGGATCCCATGTGCCAGTGTGTGACGGTACGGAGTAGGTACCTAGGTACCTCTACCTAGCCAAACAGGCAGGCAGCCCAGATTCGGCCCAGTCGGGTGGTTTCAGTTGATGAAGCGGATAGCGGTACGTACCTCCCAATACGGCTGCCTGGATGGGACCTGGATGGAAGCTGTCCGGAGCCCCCGGGCCCGTTAGTCAACCCTCTTCCCCCCACCCCTTTTTTTGTTCTGGCCAAATTCCGGATGCCTCCTTTTTGTTCCCCACAATGAAAAAGGGACGACGACGACGACAAGCGGGACGATCGATTCCCCTTTGACCAACGGCCATTCAGAAGAGAGAAGAATCCCCCTCAGCCCGCTACCTTGTAGGACACACCCTTTTCTGGTGCTGCTCACTGCGTGTCTGACATTGACGAGAGAGGCTTTGGCTTTGCAACTTGACGCCGCCGCCCGCCACTCGAAAAAAAAAAACAGAATGCCCGCCCAATATTGCCGAAGGGGCTTTTCAAAGCTTCAGCCCTCGTTGGTTATGATCAGTCGAATGAATTCTGCTCTATCGAAGTCTGTTCGCCCTGCACGTACGCTCAGACTCCGAAAGGCATCGTTCTCAAGGCGACTGGTAGTTCACCGCACAGAGTTGGCGATTGCGTCTTACTGACCGCATCACCACCTATAACTACTGTACTTACCCTATCTCTCCCCTGGGCAAGGAGATTCTCTCCCCCAGCCCCTCAAGCCACAGAGCTACCTACGCTCGGGCGGACGATATCGGCCATTCAGCCAGCCCACGCAGTCCCGCTCTCTTGGCTGGAGTGTGATGTTTGGATGGTGCCATCACTTTCCGGAGCGGTCTATCCGTATCGGTCCATCAATTTCCATTTCCCATCTAGCCCCTCGTCCGTTCTCCTGCAGCTCGTCTCTCTCGGATCGCCTCCCCCGTCAAGCGTTGGAATGCTGCGCTAGCCCGCAACACACAAGGGGGACCTGGGAGCTTGGTGCCATCCCGTCGGGGAACGGGCCCGTTTTTGGCCCGCCACTAGACGGAGCGGGAATCTAGGCGAATCTATCCGAGGAGGGAGGTCCTGACGTGAAAGGGAGGTGAGACACGGGAGAGAAGGGAGACAACGAGTGAATGGAGGATCTCTTACGTCGGTCTCAGACTTTTGTTGTCGCGCTGACAGCTTCTAGTCAACCTGTGACTTGTTTGAGAATAACGAGAGAGCTGATCTGCATAGATTGAGGAGCCTTTGAAACACCCTCTCAACAAAGTCATGTCTCGAGTCGTGCCGTTCTCACCCCAACACTGCGGCGAGTAATTTCTCAAGGAGAGAGGTCTCGATATTGCCCGCCACTACGGAGTGCGTGCGTACATACAGTACGAAGTAATAGTAGGGCAACCAACTACTACTACTTCGTACAAGTACGTATTACCATTGCTACTAGCACATGGCGAAATCGCGCTCGTGAAGATCGGGCAAATAGTACGGAGGAGTTATCACTTCTCTTGCCCTACCCTTCAAGGTTCGGTTCAACAATGGTTTGTTCTCAGCTCACCTCAATTCCCAAGTCTAGTGTACCTTGCTACTTAGATAGTCTCCGCCAGGACGGGATTGGCACGGACGATAGTCTAAACGAGATACCTGGTAGGGTGGG
The DNA here is from genome assembly GCA_013623725.1 of Fusarium robinianum. Lineage (NCBI taxonomy): Eukaryota > Fungi > Ascomycota > Sordariomycetes > Hypocreales > Nectriaceae > Fusarium > Fusarium robinianum. The sequence continues at coordinate 55,588 of JABFFI010000186.1, read as the reverse complement.
TGAAACCACGCATTCCAACGAGCCCCCTTGCCGCCTCCATGGTTCCTGATTGTTCCAGGATCCAACCAAAGAAAAATCCACCATCATTCATTTCCCGATAGATGATTCCACCCTCTATGATCAATCCGCCAAAACATGATATTCTGTGGATCTCATCTTATCTCATCTTACCTCTCCTTTATCTTAAACATGATCCAATATCTCTCTCAGTCTCTAGTAAGTAGAAGGCTCGGTCTCGTAACGTCTTTTTGGGAATCAAGAAACCAAACGAATGACGGGGATACTTTTAAAAAGGAGACAAAAAGAAAAGAAAAGAAAAGAAAAGAAAAGAAAAGAAAAGAAAAGAAAAGAAAAGAAAAGAAAAGAAATAAAACAAAAGCAGGCATTAGGGAGGACCGAAACGACGACAAACAAAAGACGAGGCAAAAATCACAATCACAAAAAGCAAACACCCTCAGAAACCACTGCAAGCAGGCTACCTAGCTTGCTCACTTCCCTACCTTACCCATGTCAGAACCTCGGATCGGCTTGGGCGACCAGCCCTATGTGCTCGGCAGTCGCCCATCCCCCGCGCATGTCGCTACGCTGCGGCCTCACCAGCTCCTCATCGACATAGCACTGCCACGGCCGGGCGTAGAAAGAGATGTACCCCTTGATTTTCTCGAACCCCGGCTTTGGTGTCTCGTAGGACCACACTCGGTTGGCGAGGATCATCCCGTCCGGACCCTTGATCGAGTAGTGTGTCGTCTGGCCCTTGAAATTGCACGGCGGGCCGTAACCCGTGGGTGTGAGGGGGATCTTGATCGAGTCTCGGGGGAAGTAGTACTCTGCCTTGTGTGTCAGATGGGATGATCCCCCTCACCGACTTGTCGAAGCGGGGGAAGAAAGGAATGTGATGATGGTGATGATGATGGGGAAGACGAGATACACACCTGGTGGTCGAAACTGCTTGAGAACCCAAAACGCATCTGTCGTCTCTGCAACATCCATCCCCATGAACTTGACTTGAATGTGTCGATCGATCTTCTCTATGATAGGCTTCTCGGGGAAATGCTCAATATTAACCTTGGGCCTCGGGGGCGGGCGCATCGAACCAGCTAGTCCTCGCTGTTGCTGTCGGAGCTGTCGTTCCAGTAACTGGAGCCGCTCGATATGCTCATTGACTCGTTGGATCTGCCTTTCGATTTGCCCAGACGACGGGCCTGTGAGGTCAATAACCTCAACTTGCCGTTGTTGCTGCTGCTGCCTTTGCTGTTGCTGGACCTGCTGGACTTGTTGAACCTGCTGGACCTGTTGAACCTGCTGGACCTGTTGAACCTGCTGTGCCCGCTGTTCGTTTTGCTGCAGCTCTGTCACTTGCACTTGCGCTTGCTGTTGCGGTTGCTCCTGTTGGGTGTCGCTCCGTGGGCTCTGCGGGCTTTGCAGGCTCTGCGGGCTGCCTTGGTCTTGCTCCTGTTGTTGCTGCTCCCGCTCCTGGGAACCTTGCCGTTGAACCATGTGTTGCGCGAGTTGCTGCCCTCGCTGAGGTAGTTTTCCTCGAGCACGTCTCGTTAGCCTCTGCTGAATCACTTGTTGCTGAGCCACCGTTGGTTCCTGAATTGGCTGCTGCTGCTGACCGGGCGGTGGATCTTCTTCCCGTGGTCGTTTTCGGCCACGCGGCGGCGACTGCTGTTCATCCGGCTGTGATTGCTGTGATTGTCGTTGTTGCTGCTCCTGTGCGACTCGCTGCGCTTGCTGCTGGGGTTGATTTTCTTGGGCACCTTGCGAGGGTTGCCGCTGAACTGGTGATTGCTGGACCTGCTGGACCTGGTGGGCTGATTGCTGATGAGTCGGTTGCTGCTGGACTGTTTGTCGCTGAACTGGCTGTTGGATTGGCATCTGCTGCACTGGCATCTGCTGCACTGGCATCTGCTGTACTGGTGATTGCTGGACCTGGTGGGCTGATTGCTGATGAGCCGGTTGGTGCTGGACTGTTTGTTGCTGAACCGGCTGTTGGATTGGCTTCTGCTGCACTGTCTTCTGCTGGGCTGGCTGTTGCTGAACTGACTTCTGAGCTGTCTTCTGCTGAACTGCCTTTTGGGCTGGTTGTTGCTGGACTGACTGTCGCCGAACCGGCTGCTGTTGGACCGGCTTCTGTTGCACTGCCTTCTGTTGCACTGCCTTCTGCTGAGTTGCCTTCTGCTGAGTTGCCTTCTGCTGAGTTGCCTTCTGCTGAGTTGCCTTCTGCTGAGTTGCCTTCTGCTGAGTTGCCTTCTGCTGAGTTGCCTTCTGCTGGGCTGGCTTCTGCTGAGTCGTCTTCTGAGTTGTCTTCTGCTGGGCTGGTTTCTGCTGGGCTGGTTTCTGCTGGGCTGGTTTCTGCTGGGCTGACTTCTGCTGGGTTGTCTTTTTCGGTGTTGTCTTTTTCTGGCCCGGGTATTGCTCAAGCGGTAACCAATGGAATGTTTGTCTCTGGACTGGCTGCTGTTGAACAGGTCGTTGTTGAACAGATTGTTGCGGGGTCTGTTGCTGCTGGGCTGGTGGCTTCTGGGCTGCTTGTTGCTGAACTGCCTTGTGCTGCTCTGGTTGTCGCTGGACCAGTTGCTGTTGGGCTAGATTCTGCTGGACTTGCTGCCGCTGGACTTGCTGCTGGGCTGGTTGTTGTTGGGGAGATCGTTGTTGAATTGGCTCCTGCGGGACCTGTTGCCGTTGGGTTGGTTGCTGTTGAACCGATTGTTGCTGGACTGGCTGCTGGACTGGCAGTTGTTGAGCTGGGTGTCGCTGAACTGGTTGCTGCTGGGTTGGTTGCTGCTGGGCTGGCTGATGTTGGGCCGGTTGCCGTTGGGTTGGTTGCTGCTGGACCGATTGTTGAACTGGCTGTCGCTGAACTGGCTGCTTCTGGACCGGCTGTTGAATTGGGTGTCGCTGAACTGATTGCTGCTGCTGAACTGGCTGATGCTGAACTGTCTGATATTGAACCGGTCGCTGCTGGAATGGCTGTTGCTGGAGTGGTTGCTGCTGAACTGGCTGATGTTGGACTGGTTGATGCTGAACTGGCTGAACTGATTGATATTGAACTGGCTGTTGTTGGACTAGTGGTTGCTGAACCAGTTGTTGCTGAGCCTGCTGTAGCTGGAGTTTCTGCCGTTGCTGCATGGCCTTTTGTTGCATATGCGAGGCCCGTTGTCGTGGATCCTGTGCTCGTTTCTGTTGGACTTGTTGCGATGGAGGGGACTCAAACTGCTGCGGTTGCTGCTGCAGTTGAGCGGGCGGCATCATGAGATCAGACGGCACGACGAAGCCTGCGAGACCTGAACTCGAGGGGTTCGAGGGGCCCGGGGGGTTCATCGAGGGTCTTGGCGTCGGGGGGGCTGCCGACGAGGGTCCCGCCTCCTCGTTGTAGTAGTAGAAGTTGATGGGGTATGTCATCGTGACTTCCACCTTGGTTGCCTCAGTCGTTGGTGTCTTGTTTGATCTTTCTAGCAGCAAAGGGCTGCTTGCTAGATAGATGTTTCCAACATGTGAGGGTAACAAGTTATGGGAGGAGGGGGAGAAAGGATGAGAAAGGATGAGAAAAAGAATAAGAGGAAAGGAAAGAAAAGGACAGGAGAGGAGAAGAGAAGAGAAGAGAGGAGAGAGGAAAAAGAAAAGAAGATGTTCTTGTCTCTCTCCTCTTCCTCACACCCTGGACGTTTGGGCTTTGACGGGGTGTGATAGGGAAGCCTGCAACTATGAAAAGGGAACTAGTAAGGAACAGGATGAGAAAGATAACAGGTCAAATACCAAGAAGCCATGGGGATTTATATATTAGTGATCCTCTCAACTGCCGCGGCGAGCCTCGTTTCATAGAGAGGGGAAACCATCCTAGAGCGTTCATCGACATATGCAGCCCATGTTGATCGCGATGTGATCTTCTCACCTCAGCTTCCCACTCTCAAGCCCACTGTAACCTCTCAGCTTCGCCCCCGGCCACACAGAATGCACACACAGACACACACTCACAGCCCAAAATTGCTCTGTCTCTCTTCTCCTCTTCTCACCTCTCGTTTCCCCATCCCGATATGTCCTCTGGTTGGTCGTCCATGCCGCGGTCGGTGAGCCACGTGAGGGACGGCAGAGAAGGGGGCTTGATCAGCTCTGTGCCGTCCTCGCATGTGGCTGAACACAAAAGTGTACGTACCGTCTTTGAAATTTCCCACCGCTTCTCCGGGCCGTCCGCATCCCGACACCGCCACATAATGAATGTCAAGCCACTTGGGGGGTTAAGGCTTTGCCACTTTTTTCCGGACCCGGGTTTGCGTCACTTCCAAGGTTCCATGCTTGGGGGGCAGGCACGTACCTAGCTACCCCACATAATCCGGGAATCGGCCTCGCCGCAAGAGCGCGCGCATCCGGTTGGGTTCCAGGCCTCGCTCTTCCCAATCATCCCACTCACATGACATCGAAGGCCTCCTCCAACCATCGATAACCTTAATCCCTCGAAGTATCTATCGTATCTATCTACATTCATCTATCATCGCCCAACGCCCACTCCGCTCTCGATAGCCACAAACTCCATCCGCCCTCGACGACATCCATCACCTCTCGCTCTCTCCCGCCTCGAGACCAAGACAAACCAACCCCCCCCCACCGTCGCCAACACCACCACCACCACCACCATGTCCAACCGCCAGCTTGCCCGCGACATGCAGGTCGAGTTCCAGGCCCGCTTCCAGGCCAAGCAGGCTCGTCGCGAAGCCCAAAAGGCTGCCAAGCAGGACCCCATCCTAAAAAAGCAGATCCAGGAGTTGCTCAAGAAGGGCGAGACACAGAAGGCCTACCAGAAGGCCAAGATGCTGCTGTCGAAGCAGGCTCTCGCTCAGCAGATGGATCAGATGGCCGATATGGCTGAGCTTTCGGCTGCGCAGATTCAGGCGAACAATTCCATGAACCGCATGACGCATATGATGGCCTCGTCATCGCGCACCATGAACGTCGCGCAGAAGAACACCAACCCCGAGAGAGTAAGTGACCATCCCATTGTCTTTGGGCACCGCCCGCTATATCGCAACCCAACTCGCCCAACTAACACCCTGCCTCACAGACCCTCGTCACCCTCGAGCAGTTCAAGCAGCAAAATGAGGAATACGCCATGTCCAACGGCATCTACCAGGACGCCATCACACAGTCCACCTCCACCCAGGTCGGCGAGGACGCCGTCCACGAGCTCCTTGGCAAACTCGCCGACGACGCAGGCCTCGAACTCTCCAAGGAACTCAGCCAGGCCACACCCTCCACCGCGGAACCCCAGCAGACGACTGCTGAGCCCACCGCAGAGGAGGAGGATAAGCTGCAGCAGAGGCTGCGGGCCCTGCGCGCATAGAGGCCGACGGCACTTATCTTCAAGAACGCGGGGGTCTGAAGATCGAGGCTCTTAGACGCTTTTCTCCTCTTCCGATGGCCCGAAGAGTTGGCTGATTGATACAGGGATGGATTACGCTGAAACGTCAAAGATGATTGATTATATTTACTTTCCTTTTGGACATGGGCCCGGCGTTTGGGGGTTTAATGGGCGGCAGGGAAAGACTCATCAAATTTTTATGCCTGCGAGTCATTGACGACTCTTCCTTGTCTGCTTTCAGTATAGCATCTTCAACAACAACCAACTTATGCACTTTTTTTTTTTTTTTTTNNTCCACTTTTTTTTTTTTTTTTTTTTTACTTGATCTTCGCATACTGTTCATCCATATATATATATATATATCTCTCTATGATCGTAACCTATCTCTTGTGTCCCTCGACCCTATCAAACATGTCCAGGTCTGTATCCCGGTGTATAGCTCATAAACAGCCTCTGCACCCCGTTTTCACATATATAGACTAGCCACCGCGGTGATATCCCGCTTGATCATCTCCTGCGCCTGTTGCATCTTCTGATACAACTCTGGGTCTCCGACAATTCTCGCCGCGTTCTTGACCTCACGACATGTTTCGTCTAGCCGTGTGATGGTGCGCACGATGGTACCTTCAAGCACGTCGGTCAGGTCTGTGATGTTCTTGAAGCTCATCCCTCGCGCCCACTCGTACACCACCTCCATGAGACCGAATCGAGGTCGCGAGGTAAAGTCGTTTGAGTCGTCGGCTGACTGGATGACCTGTAACCTCGTCTGAACATCATTGATCTTCTCCGATATGGCCACGATGGTGTCACGTCCACGCTCAAGGTTTCCGGTCAGCGACGGCTCTGTGTTGGTCTTCTCTTGGAAGACAAAGGAGGACAAAAGAGCTGCAATCTCTGCTGGCTCGTAGTCGGCCAGCACATTGTCGAGAATGAGTTCGGTGAGAACGAGCTCGTCTCCCGAATGGATCTCACAGGCGACCTTGCCCTTAAGCTGAATTCGGGTGGCGTCGTCAATGAAACCCAACTCCTTCAACACCTGAACACGCTGCTCGTAGTCGGGCAGAAGCTGTAGATTCTGATCCGACAACGATTGCTTCAGTTGGGAAATATGTTCCTGGATGAGCCATTGATCGTGGCACATCGCAAACTGTGAATGTTGTGATTAGCTCTCTGTTTCTAATGGCTCGCAACTCGGTGACGAAGTGCTGAAACTTACGTGTTTGAGGAACTCGGGGCACTCGGTAGCGGGCGAGTCCGATATCGTCTTGATTAGCCCGATCCTCTTCTCTACTATCTCCTGGAGTTGTAGTTGCTTGATCCGAGAGAGATCCACCTCTTGCCATCTATCGTCCCATGACTTGCAGATCTCTTGAAGCTGCTCCTTCGCTTGGTGATAGCCCTCCCCGCCTTGGTACAACTCAGGGACGATACCCTTAGTCACCCATCTCGTAATGCACTCCACGTCGCTGAGCGGGACGTGCAGTGTCTTGAACTGCATTCGCCGTTTGTTTTGTGGTAGTTGATGTAGGTATTTCTGGAAAGGGTAAACGAAGGGCAGCTGGTCTGTCGCATCACGACGGTCTCGGAGGCTCTTCAAGGCACAGATATGCAGGGTTGGGTCTTCCGTTGTGCCCTGGTTACCCAAGCTATCCGACAACAGAACGCCAACCGATCGAATGCCATCCCAGTTAAAGACAACCATGCGGGTTTGCTGGAAAATCCTACGACCAATCGGGATCGCCAGGAGCCCTTTATAGAGTTCGGTTGTAAGTCGCTTGTAGTCTTCAGCCGCTTGATGGCAGCCGTCCATTGAAGCATCGCAAATCTTGCACGAGTCCCTCTTAACCTTTGCCAGATCTGCTTGAGCCAACTTGACGTCTTTCTCATGTTCAGGAAGTAGTTGTTGAGTAGCGTGTTCAGAGAAGCTGCGTTTGATCATCTCCTCAATCTTCAATGCCTCAACGCGGAGCAGATTCAGGATCATGTTGTAGGTTAGACGGAACTGAGACCGCAACTTGGATGGCTCTCCGAGGATCATGTTCCGCAGTTCCGCAACCGGTGGAGCATCGTCGACGTTCCCTGGAGGAACGATGATGACTGACCCAACTGTGTCCAGTCCACGGCGACCTGCTCGGCCGGCCATCTGTGTGTATTCTCCAGGCAGAAGGTTACGGAACGAGTGCCCGTCATGCTTCCGGTACCCAGAGAACACAACGGTTCGGGTGGGAAGGTTGAGACCCATGGCAAACGTCTCGGTTGCGAATAGAACCTTGACCAGCGTCTGGGCGAACAAGATCTCTACCAACTCCTTCACGATAGGCAGCAGTCCGCCATGATGCACAGCGATGCCTCTGCTTAGAAGGTCTCGCAATCTAATGATCTGCGGAAGCACCCTGTCCTCGGGCTTCAACCGGGCGACCGACTTTTCAATGATCATGTGAATATGGCTCTTCTCGGAAGCGGTGCAAAAGTCCTGGTTGCTGAGAGCATCTGCGTTCTCTTCACACCTCTTCTTTGAAAAGACGAATATGCAGGCCGGGAGGAGGCTCTGCTTCCTGAGGAATTGCACCAAGTGAACCCAAAGGTTCTTGTCCTGGGCAGCGGACGAGAACCCTCCTGTACGACCACCGCGGCCCATGTGCCCCGGATTGTGGCTCGCTCTAGGAGGTCCTCCGCGGCCTCGTTGCTGGCCTCCACCTCGTTGCTGACCTCCCCCTCGCTGTTGGCCTCCCCCTCGGCCACCCCTCTGAGGCCCCCCTCGTTGATTGCCACCTCGTTGGCCACCTCGAGGGTTACCACCCCGAGTAGCGATTGTAGTCTCTGCCGCCTTGGGCTTATCGTTGCCTTTGATGGAGTGGTGAGCATCCTTCCAGCCCTTTTCAACGAACTTCTTTTCAGAATCAACAATTTTGTGAATATTCTTGCCGGCCCAGAGATAGTGCTCCAGGGGCACGGGTCTCTTCGGGGTTGAAATGACATAGATATCCTTTTGTTTCGTTCTCCCGACCCATGAGGCGAACTCGTAGGTATTGGGGACCGTGGCGGACAGCAGAATTAGCGAGACATGCTCGGGGAGCATGATAATCACTTCTTCCCATACAACGCCTCGCTCAAAGTCATTGACGTAGTGAACCTCGTCGAAGATGACAAATTCAACATCTCGGATCAAGTCGGCTCCCCGGTATAGCATGCTGCGCAAGATCTCTGTCGTCATGATCAAGCAGCTAGCTTCAGGATTGATCTGGACGTCACCAGTCAGGATTCCAACCTCAGCAAATGTCTGTCTGAAATCGCGGAATTTCTGGTTGCTCAGGGCTTTGATCGGCGACGTGTAAATGGCCTTTGTCATGTGTTTGGCTGCCAGCGCGATAGCATACTCTGCAACCACTGTCTTTCCAGCGGACGTATGCGCGGCGACGAAGACGGAATCACCGTTCTCGAGATGATAGACGGCTTCTTTTTGGAAGGTATCCAGCTCAAAGGGCCAGTCTCGGGCCATATCAGGCACGAGTTCTCTGAAGTTGGACATGTCATGGTTGATGTCGACCATGTGCGCCCATTCACGACCTGCCTTCCGGGCACTCGACGCTGCAAGAATTCCATGTGGCTCTAGGGCTGGAAACTCGACAGGCAAAATATCGTCGATGTCATCGCCGTTGTCGGGAGAATCGGCATCTGTTGTGTCCAAGGAGCCGCTGTTGGGGGAATTGTCCTCGCTGCCTTCAGCACCCGCCTTGGCCTCCTCCGGTTCCTCCTCAAGCACGTCCTTGATGTCATTGGCATCCTCGTGGTCAGGTATAGACTTCTTCTTGTTGAAGTCGATCCCCCTACCCATACCAGGCGCCAGCTCGAGCAAGCCACCCTCGGTGCCCAGCTGAATCACCCGCTCGAGTTTGTTGCCTGACTGTGTGAGCTGCGCAACACCACCAGAGTGAATCTGATCCTCGAATGCCGCAGTTGCTTCAATACCCTCAAGACCACCAGGAGCAAAGGGGAAGAACCCTGCAGCACCTCTCACAAAGTCTGCACGATTCGCAGGTTTCCGCAGTAGACTTGTTGAATTCTTGGCTGTAGCGCTGTTCGCCGGCACCGTGACATTCTTGTAACCTGTAACCCTACCCTCCAGGCCATGGCGCAGGAATCTTGTGACGGTGCGGGTGTGAGGGGGCGCGACTTTGAAGAGAGAAGTGTAGTCTGCCTCGAAATCCCATCGCTGCTGGAGCCGGTTGAGCCACTCGGGAGAGAACTCTGGTGATGGCGATAATAGTAGCTCTTCAAGTTGGCGCTTGAGTTCGTCTGGGTCCCGCTCGCGAGGTTGACGTTGGCCGGGGACTTGGGCGTCTCCAAGAAGGAGATCATCTATTCCAACCATCTTTACACCTGCACACTGAAGCTGACAAGGTGGAAGGCGGAACGGGGAATGGATTGTGAAATGTGAGGGAGTGAAGTTGTTCAATGCGAGGTAGTCATCAACCTAAGCTGTGCCCCACCATTGACGTTGTGATCAAATGCGGGACAATCGTTTTTGGCTTCAGCCCAGACAAGCAGGCTCGATGTGTGTACTTACCCTATACCACATACATTACCCAACTTTGCTAAGACGACGTGCTGGGTAAGAGAGTATTTAGGCAATACTGGCTTGAACTGACACCCAGGATTATTTACTCCTACAAAGACGTTCTTAGGCGCACCCTCAACATAGCTCCTCAATCGGGAAGTTAACCTGAAATCATTAATAAAGACGGGTGACGTGCCCTGACTGTATACATGGCCACTCGGAGTACAATTACATTCCCTTCCTTCCCGCACGTCTATCAAAATATGCGTCGAACCGCCACGCCAGTCTGGATCCAGCCATGGTCTGTCGATGTCTTCCAATCCTGGGGGCGCGACGCGGTTTGCACGTCATCCTCTCTTGCAATCGACTCGCCGAACCAAACACTCTCGGCGGGTGTTTTAGCTAGCGATGTCACCGGGCTCTTATCACGGCTCCATCTCCTCCCCCTACAGTCGAAGCAGCTTGGCGGCGTAATCCTCAATCAGTTGCTCGGTGGGGAAGCTCATCTCCTCGAGCTTCTGAGCGTAAGGAGTAGGCACCTCAGCACCAGTGACACGCTGGGCGGGGGCATCAAGGTAGTCGAAGGCGTACTCCATGGTCAGAGCCAAGATCTCGGAGCCGACACCGAAAGCGGGGAAACCAGACTCAACAGACAGGAGACGATGGGTCTTCTTGACGGATTGAATGATGGTCTCAACGTCCAGAGGCTTGACGGATCGCAGGTTGATGACCTCAACCTCGACACCGTACTTCTTCTTGAGGTTCTCAGCAGCGACGAGGGCCTGGCCGACGCAGCGAGACAGGGACACCATGGTCAGGTCCGTGCCAGATCGCTCAATCTTGGCCTTGCCAAAGGGCAGGACGAAATCATCCTTCTGGGCAGCCTCGGACATCTTGAAGGTCTGGCCGTACATCAGCTCGTTCTCAAGAACGACAACGGGGTTGGGGTCGCGGATAGCGGCCTTCAGCAGACCCTTGGCATCCTCAGCACTCCAAGGAGCGACGACCTTGAGGCCCGGAATGCTGCCATACCAAGCAGAGTAGTCCTGGGAGTGCTGAGCGCCGACACCGGAAGCGAAGCCGTTGGGGCCACGGAAGGTGATGTTGCAGGGCTGGATACCACCGGACATGTAGAGGGTCTTGGCGGCCGAGTTGATGACTTGATCGATGGCTTGCATGGCGAAGTTGAAGGTCATGAACTCACACTATCGGAAGAAGAAGCAAGGTCGAGGTCAGATATAGTTCTCGGTAATTGCCCTCCACCAAGGAAACGGGAGAACTTACGACGGGGTGGAGGCCGCTGAGGGCAGCACCGACGGCCAGACCACAGAAACCACTCTCGGTGATGGGAGTATCAATGACGCGCTTTTCACCGAATCGGTCCAGGAGGCCCTTGGTGACCTTGTAGGCACCGTTGTACTGGGCGACCTCCTCGCCAAGGACAAAGACCTTCTCGTTGGCTTCTAGCTCCTCAGCAAGAGCCTCGTTGAGCGCATCTCGGACGGTGTACTCCTTGACGCCGGAGCTTGCGCCGTCAGCGTAGCTTCGTGTCTGAGAAGAGCCAAATAGAACAGGCCTCGCAATGGCGCGCGCAGCAGCAGCCTGAGCAAGTGAGGGAGCAGCAGGAGCTCGGGCGGCGGCGACAGCTCGAGTTGAAGCAGCTAGGCGAGCTGCAGGTCGAAGAAGGCGAGACATGATGATGTGGTAGTCAATTGAGTCGAAAAACGGCGAGGACGGGGCGAACGGGGCCGACGGAGGACGGAGACGGGAGGAAAGGCTAGAAGGAGAGAGGCAAGGACTTCTCTTTCGTTCCCGGGTCGTCGACTAAGACGAGAGAATTGGAATTTGGGATGAGGGCGAGGATGGTGATGGGGTGAGCGACGTCGGGTTGAGAGAGGGAATTTCACCGAAGACGATCAGCTTCCAGTTTTTTTTGGGGCCGGTCGGTACGTAACGCACCGGTATAGCGAGGTACCCACGTCTCACTGTGAAAACACGCGTGTTGGGAAGGTACCTCGCGATAAGGAGGCATCGAATGGGCCTCTGCTAAAGCCAGGTGCTCGGGACAGCTTTGTCCCTCGCTCCCCGCCCTAACGAAGAAGGGAACTACAGCGGGTTTAGAGAGTGAGGGGCCTATCACAGCGCGCAGGACGCCTTAGTGGCCCATTCAACGGGTCTGTTGGGATACGTGGGATTTTTTTTTGGCGGGTCACCTCACCAACAAGCGGACATGAAGGGCTACAGACAACGGTTAAGGACCGGACAAACGAGACCCCGTCCCGACTTATTCCATGAGGATTCAGATCAACCGAGACTTGCATTGATCTGAGTACGCAACTTGAGAACCTAGGTAGGCATTGAAACTGAAAGATGGTAGGTCACGTCCCAAACGTTATCGGCTATATACAATCCATCCTATCACTGCGGGATGCGTTACCGAAGGTTCTTGTGATTACAATTAAATCCCGAATAAAAGAATGCCCTAGACTCCTCTGCCCTTTGTTTTCGTGAGCCTTCTATTCCTCATGACCGGCTCGCTTCATTTATGCATCGTCATCCCGATAGCAACTGCCTTCATTTTCCGATTCCCGTTGGCCCTTGTCAAATCACTCGCATGCATCTTTGAAAACGATTTACGCCTCAGGTTTGCGAGCAACCATGAGATACATGGGAGTGAAGAGGTGCTCCCGGCCTCCAGCAACCAGGCAATCGGCAGCCAGAGCCAGACTGTCGGCAGTCTTCTTGGTTCCGGCAGGGGCGAGCCTCATAGTCTCGAGGACGCCGGCCAGGCCGTGGGCGATCGTTCGGCCCCAGGTGGTCATGCGCACGATCGTGAAGATGTCGCCGACTGACTGGATGTAACGAAGCTCACCGGAAAGGGGCCAGTACCAGGGAAGGGGGTCGGGGCGCTCAGCCAGATCCTCGTGGTGCAGCATCTCAAAGCCAGAATCTCTGATGGCATCGAGAGCCTCACCGACCTTGCACATGTTGGAGATACCATCACCCTGCTCGATACCCAATCGAATCTCACGATGGTGCAGGTTGTCGTTATCATACTCGTCAGTCATGAGCCACTCGTACACGCCGAAAACGCCACCAGGCTTGAGAACTCGGAAGATCTCGCTGTAGATGCCCTTCAGGGTAGGGGCGTGGACGGTAGCTTCGATGGCGTAAACAGCATCGAAGGAGTTATCAGGGAAAGACATTTGCTGCTGTATGTGAGCACGAGGCTATCTCGAGGCGACGAGACCCAACTCACCATGAAGTCACCCTTGACAAACTGCAGCTGGTTGGACAGACCCTCCTTGAAAGCATAGTGGGTAGCTCGGTCGATCTGGTAGTCGTTGTTGTTGAGACCAGTGATGTGGGCGCCGGTGAACTTGGCGATTTCGCGGGCAGGGCCACCAACACCGCAACCAACGTCAAGCACCTTCATGCCCTCCTTGATGCCCATAGAGTGAGCAAGGTAGTGCTCGTGACGAGCAATGGCCTGGTAAAAGGGCTCGCCGTAGGAAAATCGACAGAAGTGGAAGGATTGGCCCCAGCCATACTCGTAGAGATCGGTAGCAAGGTTGTAGTAGCTGTTGGGATGTTAGCATGCCGGCTTTGGTGTCATGGAAAGAGCAAAATTCGAGCAATTGAAAGAGGAATTGTCGAAATGGCGACAGGGAAAACTTACTGTCGCGTCAATGTAGCGTACTCAGCGGTTCGAGCCTGGTTACTTGGTGTTAGTTCCCCGCCGACCCTTGGAATTGAGTGAGGGAGGTGAGAGGGGGGAGGGGCAGAGTGACGAGTACTTACAGCGCGCTCCTCGGCCGTCTCGTTGGCAGCAGGCTTGTTGTCCCAATGCTTGAAGTACTCATCGACAGCGGCCTGCTTAGCAGAACCGCCCTTCTTGAACATGGCGGCAATGCCACCTCGGGCCTGAGCCGAGTTGCCGTGCATGGCCTTGTTGAAGTCGGCATCGCGCTTGTGATCCTCGCGCTCGAGGTTGGAGGCGGTTGATGAGGTGACCATGTTGAATGAATGGAGAATGGCACACGAAGAGGAGAGAGGAGGGCAATTGAGTGTCGTCGAGAGGTTCTGGAGAGGTGTGTATGGGCGGATCGAAGTCAATGGGAAGAGAGACCTACGGGGGATGGGGAGGCAGAGTCTCGGTTTTAATGTCAATGGGAGATGGGCAATCCAAGTTAGCGACGGCATTTCGAACAAATTTCAGGGCCCTCCCCTGAACAGACAGCACACCCAATTGGATCTCAACCATGAATTGACCAACGACCGGGCGCTATTCCTGGTCGGGGTTAGCCCCACCTCCTGTCGCTTGGGAGCAGGAGGCGCATTGGGGTCTGGGCAACGCAATACCGCAATCGTACCTGCTGTTTTATCTCCAAAAAGCTTGGCTGCTCGTCCCCACAATATCTTGTATCCAGATCCCTTTACACCCAGAAATCCGCGAAGATGCCATGTTGTTCGCAGTTTCACATGGAATTTTCTACTGTCAACGGGGCAAGAAAATTGGCCACGCGTGCAAAGTGTTTCGTAATCGTAGCTCGCATGCATATGAAAATTGATTGCTTATGTTAGTTATGGAGATGTTGCTCCCCCGGCTCCGCCTTGCCTCTCTTGGTTCATATCTCAGGCGGTGAGGGTCACAAAAAGGAGCAAATCGGGGTGGGTGAATTGCGAGCGCCCCGGCATACGAATACGAAAGCGTCTCGACTTCGTAAATTGCGAAGGCTCGTTCCCGAGGGGCAGTTCTCGCCATCGTTCTTGCTGCAGATGGATGGTGGGCATTGAAAGGAACGATGACCCCCGGCACAGCCAATCGTCACGCATCATTACCTTGGTTGACGTCTTTTGGTCGAATTCCCTCAACCCTTCCTTTTCAGAGTGCATACTCCGTAGAAGTTACATCCAAGGTGGTTGCCATGCTTTGCCTGTTGCCAGCCTCATGCAGCAGAGAACTCTGGAGAGCAACAAAGTTTACTGATACAGTCGTATCAATCGTTCTCTCAACCATCATTGTGGCAGTGAACATATGCGGAGGAAAAAACTTATTGATGCTTTACTTTTGATGCGCGTTCGAGGAGCACGTATAGTTCACTTGAGGCTCGATTCAAAAGATGTAGTTGGCTTCATATTGTCTTCTCTACCTAGACGACTTCGAATTGCCGAGAAACACACCGCGCTGCTGTATTACTGCATGCATAGTAAGTGTTTGTGTGGACTGGTTTCGGTATCGAACGAGAAGCAATTCCGAAATCGAAAAGCCACGGGACTTGCCGGGCTCCCTCCAGGATCCGACCCCTGTTTTCTACCTGATGCCGGGCTTATCGATAAGAGCAGCCTTGTTGGTGGGATTCGGCGAGGTCTGAGGATGGACTGCCCACTCTAAAAAGGGGATAAAGCACCAAAATTAATAGAAATATCAGGGAGAAGATAATATTGAAGGTCTGATCTCTAGGCTCTTGAAATTCGTGGCAAATTGATCTTAGCATTGCATCCCATACATTTTTAGTGATGATCGGCTGAAGAAGATACAGTCTCCTGCTCACTCGCTCATTTCTTGAGGTTGAACGGATTATTTGTCAAGGGGGATCAATGTTTGGAGTCAGCAGATTCGGGCGGCAAATACAACTCGTGGCTTGTGACTTTCTGTGCAACAACTGGGATTTCAATAAAAACCGCAAGAACTGGTGCATTTAAAGAAAAGAACCATTAATTCTGACATTCAAGAACGCAGAGATTCAAAATGTATATAAACTCCCTATAGCAAATTTAGTTCCTTGCTTATCCGGATAAAGAAGTAATTCGTCCAAATGGTACTAGTCTCCCGGCCTAACCAAAACAACAAGTTGCCCCTTTCGGATTGGCGCAGTCCCCTGCTTACAATCGGGGATTATATAAGGTGTCGGGTGACCAAGTTTCTCTGCCCGCGCCCCATCACGATATCACCCGGCTGTCGCCTTTGCGCTTTCATCAGTCCACATCGTCGCGATGCCGCCTCAGATCAAGCAGGACCTCAACCGCTCTGGATGGGAGTCTACGGACTTTCCATCCGTCTGCGAGACGTGTCTTCCTGACAACCCATACGTTAAAATGCTCAAGGAGGACTATGGCGCCGAGTGCAAGTTGGTGAGTAATTCTCCTTCTTCCCCTTCGCTCTTCGCACCCGATCATTCGGACCTGGCTAACCCATTAACTTAGTGCACGAGGCCTTTTACCATCTTCAGCTGGAGCGCCAGCCGCACTCACGGCCGCAAGAAGCGAACCAACATTTGCCTGACATGCGCGCGTCTCAAAAACTGCTGCCAATGTTGCATGCTCGATCTCTCGTTCGGTCTCCCAATTGTCGTACGAGACGCTGCCCTCAAGATGATTGCCCCAGGACCGCAGTCCGATATAAACCGCGAATACTTTGCGCAAAACAACGAGAAGCTCATTGAAGAAGGAAAGGTTGGGACAGATGAGTACGAGAAGACGGACGAGAAAGCGCGCGAGCTGCTGCGTCGACTTGCCAACAGCAAGCCTTACTTCCGGAAGGGCAAAGCCATTGAATCGGGTGCTGCGGAGGGCTCGAAGGGAGGGAACGCAGCCGTGGGAGCTGGTGTTGGTGGACCGGGACCGATTCGAACACGCGATACAAAGGCCGCCATTGCCGCGGGGGCCAGGGTTGGCGGTAAGGCTCGTCAGGCTTTTCCGAGTGCTGCTCAACTTCCTCCGAGCCCACGCGACTGGCAACCGCCGGAGGATAAGAACATCATGTCACTTTTCGTCACCGGAGTGGAGGACGATCTGCCCGAGTACAAGCTCCGCGAGTTTTTCAAGGTATACGGCAAGATCAAGAGCTTGGTCTGCTCGCACATGTCGCACTGCGCATTCGTCAACTACGAGACTCGGGAGGCGGCGGAGAAGGCGGCGGCGGCATGCGAAGGTCGCGCCGTCATCGCCGGCTGCCCCCTGCGGATTCGGTGGGGAGTGCCCAAGGCGATCGGCACTATGGACAAGGAGCAGCGAGCCCAGATGCTACAAGATGCTAGACAGCGCCAGGGAATTTCTCGGGGTGCTCCACGGGGCGATGGCTCGAAGGCGATCGAGGGAGGCAGCGGAGGGACTGAAAGCCGACCTACTCCTCTCGTTGCAGCAGCGCCCCCGGGGGCATCCGACGCGCCCAATTACGCCAGCCTCTCTGGAGACTGAAAGGAGACATGATACTGGACTTGCAGTCGCGTTTATTGTACCTGGTCAACTGGGGAATTGCATACTTGTTTTTGGGGCGTTTTGGAGTTGGAGCAAAATGGACCATGGGGAAGGCCGGCTTCATTGGTGAAAGGAATAAAGCGGGAAAGGTTATTCGGAGACATATGGACGACGAGCGGGATGCATCGATTGAAAAAAAAGAAGAGATAGAGTGATGGTCAGTTTCGGGGCATTATTCCTGAGGGTATCGTGACAGTAATGTTACAAGATTGTACAATGAGACTTGAAGACTCTTCTTCCTTATTTACAGCCGCAACCTCCCTTGACAGTGCCATTTCCTGCAAACTTGATAGACTCGTTGTCTCCTCTCTCCGTGTGCTCGTGTATCCGTAGTTCTATAGTTGGCGTTTGTCAGTATGTGTACCCCACGCGGTTTTCTACCATAGCCTCTTAACTTACTGAACGTATTTTGGCCCTCCTGTATCCTCTTGCCCTGAACGACGTTCTGGAGAAGAACCTTGGCGACCTCCTCAGCGTGTTGAATAGCAGCGGAAGCGGTGGCATCGGAGGGATCGAGGGAGGCCTTTTGGCGGAATTGGTCGCGGATCTGGATCTGAGCGGCCCCGAGGATCGCAGCGTCGCCTGTGGGTGACCAATGGAATTAGCGTAGTTCATTCAAGTAACCAAAGTCCTTTTGTATTGTTCCATTTGGGAGAGGAGGGGAGAGAGGTCGCCTGTGTTGGGAAACGTACCTTGAAAGGCGATTTTCGCAGCGCGCATCAAGTTTCGGTAAGCGACGAGAGCCATGGTGATGTCGATAGTTGAACTGCCTTGGTATGTACGATTGAGTGTTGGACGTGTGTGTCTCGGCCGTTGGGAGAGTGGTTCGGGCTGTGGATATATGTCGCGAGGATCGATATTTGAGGATAGTGATTGCTTCGGCAGAGGGAAAAAGTCCATTTGCCTCACGATCAATTGGACAAGGTCTCGTCGCCTTCCAAGATTGGCTCCGGCTCCACGGCGTTCCGGAACCCGGCCGGGTCTTCCCTCTGTAAGCTGCCCTTCCGTTAGTTACTATCGATAGTGGGAGCAGGTCAAAATTCCTAGGTTGTTACAGGGAGCATCGGTCACTGTAACGGGGCACTGGGGTTTTGCTTAGCGCATCGACCACTGGAAGCGTGCACCTAACACCTAACCCCTCACCCCACCAAACCACATTTCTCTCCCATGGTGGGGGAAGGAACAAAAAAAGTTGGCAGGCCAAAAATTCAGTCGACCTTTTTTTTTTCTTCTCCCACATCAACCAACCAATCCACCCATAATATCCTCCCACTCCTCAAAGTCGCCAACCATGGCTTCCGTGGCTACCGTGACACTTCCCCTTCCCGCTCTTCCCAGCGACTGGAGCGCTGAGAAGGACTTCAAGGCCATCGGCCAGCTCTCAGAGGCCGTTCAGCGCAGCATCGAGCCTGTTGGCCCTCACTTCCTCGCCCACGCCCGACGAGCCCGCCACAAGCGCACCTTTTCCGAAGATGACCGCATCCAGGCTCAGGAGAGCGCGAAGAAGGTTGAGGATGGCGATGAGAGTGAGATGAGCGAGCCCGAGGACCCCATGATCCTCCAGCGTGAGGCCAAGGACTGGAAGGTATGAGCTACAATCTCGTGATAATAGTCAGGTCTTTTCTTTTTTTTTTTTCCATCTGTCGCTAACATACACCTTTCTCCATTCTAGACTCAGGACCACTACAAGGTTCTCGGTCTTTCCAAGTACCGTTACAAGGCTACTGAGGACCAGATCAAGAAGGCCCACCGCAAGAAGGTCCTCAAGCACCATCCCGATAAGAAGGCCGCCCAGGGCCGCGCCGATGACGACCAGTTTTTCAAGTGTATCCAGAAGGCCACCGAGGTCCTCCTCGAACCCACCAAGCGCCGCCAGTACGACTCGGTTGACGAGGAGGCCGATGTCGAGCCTCCCACTAAGAAGCAGGTGCAGAAGGGTGACTACTACAAGCTCTGGAGCAAGGTTTTCAAGGCCGAGGCCCGTTTCTCTAAGAGCCACCCGGTGCCCTCGTTCGGAGATTCCAACGCCACCAAGGATCAGGTCGATGAGTTCTACAATTTCTGGTACAACTTTGACAGTTGGCGATCATTCGAGTACCTCGACGAAGATGTTCCCGATGACAACGAGAACCGCGACCAGAAGCGTCACATGGAGCGCAAGAACACCAACGCGCGCAAGAAGAAGAAGGCCGAGGACAATGCTCGTCTGCGCAAGCTGCTAGATGATGCCTCTGCTGGTGACGAGCGTATCAAGCGCTTCCGCCAGGAGGCCAACGCCGCCAAGAACAAGAAGCGTTTCGAACGCGAGGCCGCCGAGAAGAAGGCCAAGGAAGACGCCCAGGCTAAGAAGGAGGCCGAGGAGAAGGCTGCTAAGGAGGCTGAGGTTGCGGCCAAGGCAGGCCGTGAGACTGCAAAGAAGGCCAAGGAGGCGGCGAAGAATGCCGTCAAGAAGAACAAGCGTGTGCTCAAGGGTTCCGTCAAGGAGGCCAATTACTTTGCCTCGGGAGAGCCTACACCCGCCCAGATTGACGCTGTTCTGGGTGGTGTCGAGGCTGTGCAGGGCAAGATTGACCCTGATGAGATCGCTGCTCTCGCTGGCAAGCTGAACGGTCTCAAGGTCGCAGACGAGATCAAGGGCGTGTGGAGCGCCGAGGTAGCCAGGCTGGTGGAGGCTGGCAAGCTCAAGGATGGCGATGTCAAGGCCTTTGCTTGAGCTGAGATGGTATATATGACAGGGGGCTTACTTACGAGTAGCCGGGGGACGATGGATAGAGATTATGAATGCATGGACTGCAAAAGGACTACATAGACGATGTGCATGTGGAACGAATAGACAAAGAGCACCTATCTTGTTTCCCCCTTGGAGTTCGTGTTCTTGACATAAATTTGTGAGGTCTGAACAAGGCTCTCCAAGTCCAAGAATTCTGTAGTGGAGTTTCTATTTTACGAGAGATCCAAGTAGCCATCAACGAGAAGAGATCCCAAACTCTTCGTAGGATAGGGGCATAGTGAGAATTCTCTGAGTGAGATGAAAATAAATTGGGGAAAAGGAGAAGAAATCCCTGCAGTACAGAGCCCAGTCTAAGAAACAGCACATCTAGACCTTGAACACCTCAACACCAAGCCCTTGAGTAGACGTCCGATGTCCAACTTTTACAGATACAAACCGTCTCTTTTCCCCTTCCAGACTGTCAAGCCTCCCGGTCCAACGACTGCCCCAGAACCATCTCGTAATAAAACCCCTTCTTCGCAACCAACTCCTCATGCGTCCCACGTTCTGCCACCCTCCCCCCGGCAAATACCACAATCATATCGGCATCCCTCACCGTACTCAGCCGATGAGCCACCGCCACCGTTGTGCGTCCCTCCGCAGCCCGGTCCAGCGCCTCCTTGACTACCCGCTCCGATTCCGTGTCAAGAGCGCTCGTCGCCTCATCGAGGAGGAGGAGACGTGGTCCGCGGATCAGGGCGCGCGCGATGGCGATGCGTTGTCGCTGGCCGCCGGAGAGGGAGAGACCTTGGTTGCCGCAGGGCGTGGAGAGGCCTTCGGGGAGGGAGGAGATGAAGTCGTAGACGTTTGCTTGCTTGCAGGCTGCGTCGATTGCTTCGTCGGAGGGGGTGCCGTCTTCGAGGCCGAGGGAGATGTTCTCGCGGATGGAGCCTTGGTACAGAACGGGTTCTTGCTGCACGAGAGCGATGTCTCGGCGGTGAAGACGCCGGTCCTTGGTCTTGATGTCCTGGCCTTCTGTGCTGATCGTCCCGGTTGTAGGGTCATAGAACCGCTCGAGGAGAGACACTATAGTCGACTTTCCGCAGCCAGAGGCCCCGACGAGGGCTACCATCTTACCAGCTCCGATGCTAATATCGATGCCACGGAGGACCTGAAGTTTCGGCCTGCGGGGATATGCAAATCCGATGTTATCACAGGCAACTTCGAGTCCTTTCTCAGGGGTAGGTTTCTCTCCATGGGAAGAAGAGTCAGTGTCATCCTCATTGTCGCACATTGCGAGTTGCCGCCGGAGCTGGAAGATGTAGTTGATTGAAGTCCGCGCTTTGGTGATACTCGTGCTATACTGGAACAGCATAGCCGCCGCTTCGCCTGAGAAGATGACGGCGATGAAGATGACGTAGAATTGCTCCGTTGTGTACTCGCCAGTTGAGACGAGTTGTCCTCCGTACCTATATTAGAAACGTGAGCCTTCGTGACCAGGAGCGGCTTGAACTAACAGGCTACTTACCAGAAACCAAGAGCCATGGCAAGGAATGAAAGGGACTGGCTGAGCGAGTAGAACGCCATCTTCCACCCCAGGCTCGCAATCGCCTCCCTTGCAAGACCCTCTAGGGCACTGCTATACCTCTCAATAACCGCCTTTTCTAGCGCCAGCGACGACACTGTTCGGATAGCGAGCACTGCCTCCGAAGCCAGGCTGCTGCTTGCCGCGAAACGATCCGCCGTGTCATCGTCGAACTTGAACTCGAGCCGGATCCTTACGTACCCTGCGCCAACAAGCACGGGCAGGGCGCCGAGAGTGAGCACAAGGCCCAACTTCCAGCCGTAGGCGATGGCAAGGATGGCGCTGGAAAGCACGGTGACACAATTGATGAGAATAAGAGCGACGTTGAAGGATAGGAGCTCCTGAAGGTTGGTTGGTTCAGAGGAGAGTCGCGAGACAAGGGCTCCTGTTCCGCGATCCGGGTCGTCGAAAAAGGTCATGTCTTGCCGGAGAGTGTTGTCGAAGATTTCGCAGCGGTAGAATGCCATGACATACTTTGATCGCAGTCAGCATCTACGATTCCTCGCATAAGACGGGTTAAGGGAGAGTGAGTAGTTACCTGACCGATGTAGTTGCTCACCCATCCTGCTCCAGCATAGAGGATTAAGTTACCAATGGCCACCACGAAGAACATCAACGAGAAAAAGTTGGCCTCATCAACGTCAACTGTTTCGAATGCCCTCATCGTCCTCGCGAAGAGGATGGCAAGAGATGGGTAAGTTGCCCCTTGGTTATCACCTGTTAGCTTTATACCCTTGTAAATGAGCTCGAGAGATGAGCTCGAGAAAAAAAAAGAGAAGGCATAGTCTCACCTCCAAACATCGCGACCAACGAGAGAATCACTCCAGGTAACCACATCGGTCTCTGCTCCATTGTGATCAAGTACAGTCCCTTTAGTAAGCTGTAATTGACTCCATCATCCTTTGGAGTATCCTGAGTTGCATGAGCCGAGGCGTGAGATAGAACGAGGTCGAGAGCAACCGCTGGCTCGTCCCTGTCTGTCTCGTCCTCCCTTTCTGAGTCCGCATCACCTTTGCCCAGATCTTGCAGTCGGACCAACCTTGAATATGATCCTCCTTGGTCGATTAACTGGCCATGTGTGCCTTGTTCGATGGTGTTCCCCTTAGCCATGACGATGATATTGTCGGCATCTCGAATCGTTGAGAGACGATGTGCAATGACTATCATAGTTCTACCCTTGGCGACGTTATTAAGGGCCTTTTGTACGATTTTTTCAGCGTTGGGGTCTAGGGCGCTGGTGGCTTCGTCCAACATGAGAACTTTAGGGTCGGAAATGATGCTCCGAGCAATGACTACTCGTTGCTTCTGTCCCCCTGATAGAGACGCGCCCCGTTCACCGATCCAAGTATCATAACCCTAGATCATAGTTAGTTCACCGCCTCGACTAAAAGGCAAGCGGTAGCTCACATTGGGTAGGCTCTCGACAAACTCGTGAGCGTATGCTGCCTTGCACGATTCGATAACCATCCTCCGTTTCTGGTCTTCGGGAAGATCGGTCATGCTTGTCCCCGTTAGACCATCAACAACGTTTTGAAAGATGGTACCGCTGAACAATGTCGGCTCCTAGAGGCGTAACAGTTAGTATTGGATTATAGAATCAATCGCCCTCGAGGTTCCAGGTTGACGGACCTGCTGGACCATCCTTATGTTCGTTCTCAACCAACGCAAGTTCAGAGTCTCAACGGGATAACCGTCTAGAGTAATAGAGCCGCTGTTAGGCATGTACCATCTCTCCAATAGCCCGAATATAGTGCTCTTTCCAGAGCCACTCGCCCCAACAAGGGCTGTGGTCTTGTCCGCAGGAATGTCGAGATCCAATCCATGAAGGACCTCAACATCAGGACGAGAAGGATATGCGAACTGAACCCCACGGAACTGGATCTCGCCCCGAAAGTTGGGGATTTGGTCTCCCTCCTCAGATAAAGGATCGATCTGGGACTTCCGGTCGATCATTTGGAACATCTCCTGCGCCGCAGCTGTCGCCTTGGAGATGGCCACCGTCTGGGGTGCGATCTGCGTGAGAGCTGTGGCGGCAAGAAGAACAGCAAAGATGACGCTGAACACGAAGCATTAGCAAGTATCCCAGGAGAAAGGAGAAAGCTCCAAGCACTTCGTACTTACGTGACAACTGTACCCGGTTCCGTGATCTCCCCCTCCGAATACATCCTCATTCCTTGCCAAAAGGCCAGGCCGTAGCCAGAGAAGATACAAAAGAACTCGGTGGGGAAGAGGATGATGTAGACCAACGACTTCTTGTTGCCAACCCTTCTCGCCTCATCAATAATAGTCTTGAACCGATTTGACAACTTCGGAAACGCCCAAAAGGCATGCGCCGTGCGGATGGTCGAGAAAGCCTCCTCGGCTAAAGAACCTGAGCGTGAGTAGATGTCAAACATCTTGTACTCGTAGCCAACATCGATCATGACACAGATAACGGACACGACGATATTGACAGGCACAATGGAAATGACAATGAGCGTCAGCTTCCATTGCACGGCAAAGGCAACAATGAAAGCGGTGACGAAGGTGGAAAGCCCGGCGATAGTAAGCCCGAACTTCTCTGAGATGCCTTGGTTGATGAGGTTACCATTAGTGGCGACCTGGCCGGGGACGGAAGCCGCGGGAGTGTCAAAGAATGACACTTCTTGGCGGAGAGTGTGACGGACGAAGTCGACTCGCAGGGCCTTGGTCGTTCGGATAGCGGCGACGGAGACAAGCATCTAGGCGGAGTAAGCAGTTAGAGGCAAGCCGCCGGAGGGAGGGAAGACGCAAGGGGGTGATTCTCACTGTCCAGATATATGTCAAGATAAAACGTCCGATGAAAAGATAGACAAAGTAAAGGCTAGAGGGACGGTTAGTTTCTCATGGTCGTTGGGGGTTGCTAGTTTTCAGCGAAGGAAGCTATTCACACCTGTATTTGGCAACCTCTTTTCGGTAACCTGCCGGCGACAATTTCCCTGCTACAAAGTCATTGAAAACGTTGATGAACTTGCCGAACACGATGTCCATAATTGGCAACAGGGTCCCGGCGCAGATCATAGACACGAAGGCGATGCTATTCATGAACCACCCCAAGCGGTCGTTGTAAGTGAAGACGCGCTATCGGGATGGGAATAACCAGTATCAGTAAGACACGACGAATACATAGTGTAGATACCAGGTAGTGTAGAAAACTCACCAGGTAATACTTGAAGCTCGTGTCTTTTTTCTCTTCCTTCGCTTCCCCTTCTCCATCATTTCTCTCTCCGGCAACTGCATTGTCGATGGCGGCACCCATTTCGAGGGGTTGATCAGTCGAACAACAGGTATCAGAACGCGCATCAATGGGTTGGCCCGAAGCCTGCTCCTTTTGCTGTGAATTCATCCCCGGTCGACTCCCGCGTAGGGAGATGGGAACTGGAAGCAAGGACGAGCGACAACTCCTCAACGAAAACAAGAAGTTGGTGAACAAACTGAGTCCCCTTTAAAGAGGTCAAGCGCTCTCATAGCGGACATTTCTTGCAGCAAACACGGCGAATACGAGCAAACGCGAGGACCGCTTCATCAAATGAATGAGAGCGACTCAGCCACACCGGGAACATGTCTCCATGCTTGGCATCCCTATCCGGTTTTGGAGGACAAATGAATGTGGAGACATGCGATGAACACAGGTTGAAGTCCTAGATGTCGATTATTGTCCTAGAGAGAGGAGAGTAGCTGGGGTGGGAAATGAATGCAGGATATGAAGATGAAACGATTAGAATAACCTCGGATCATCCACAGAACCGAGAAATACGATCTCCTTCCCTCGAAACAGAACCCATCACCAAGATCGTTCCTTCTCCAGATTTTCTGTCAAACTCCACAGCCACAAGTAGCAGATCGCCACGGCCGGCTCACCAGCCACAGTCCTCCGACTCGGTCGCCCGCGGACCCCGGGACTAACAGGCCGAACCCTCCGTGAGTCCAACGTCACCTCCTACGAATGCTCGACGCCGCAATAACATCGCACCAGGGAGAAGATGCCAGCTTTAAAACGCGATCTCCGTCAGATCCGGATCAAAACTGGCTAAAGGACACATCAACAAAGGGAACTTTCATCATCTATTTATCCAGTTTCCCCTCAATTTACTCCTCATCGTCCCCTCTTTTCCCTTGAACTTGGTCACATTCCTCTGGTTTACACGCTCATGGATCACCAAACCGGCAGTCCTTCACACGGTGCCGGGCCCGCGGGTCCCGAGGATTCTACCAGGCGAGCTGTAAGTCAGGCTGGACCCCACAAACCCTCGGGACTCGAACATCTGTTCTTCCGTTTCTTGCTCGAGTTTTCCCCTTGTCGAGCCAGATCGGTTTAGCATACTACACCTTTCCAAGTATCGCTTGTTATTTCACTTTACAAGAGGGGAGAAGGTCTCTCTCGAAGGGGAACAGGCTGAAGTTATCATGACTACATGAGGATCTCATTACATGTGTGGACCGTTGCTAACGAAGGAACCCGTTGATACACCTCTAGTGTGACCAGTGTCGTATACGCAAGGTGAGCACAGCATCACTCCAAGTCAAACCAACACGTCTTTGGGGCTCCTCGGGAACTTCGATTCCAGATAGAAGCCAGTTGCATCCCAATATCATGCCGGCATATAGCCAATGGGCACATCGAATCAATGTAGTAACTCATGGGCTTCCGCGCATGATGGAATAGATCCGCTGCGATAAAGACTGGCCGTGTTCCAACTGCCGCACGGCTAAACGCACCTGTTCATCTACCGGCATTGGTCAGAGACCCAAGGAGTCCCGGCAGCGAGTTCTCATCTCGTCACAATAGTCCGTCCCCCATCTCCCCATCCCCGTCTCTATCCCCAACCCGACCTTCTCTCTACCCCACGGAAGGAGCAAAGGCCACCAGTTCACTCTCAGCCCATCAGAACCGGGCCTTTACTAACCAAGGACCCGGTGTTGGTCTTCCCCCTGCTGCAGTGAACGCAAGATAGACCAGATCGAGATACGACTTGCCAATATCGAAACCATCCTCCGCGACCTAGCCCAGCGACCCGTCCCCGTCTCTAGCCCGAACAGCACCCTCCAACTCCCTGCCACCCCCCAGCACATCTCTGGGGCTGGTACGGCTGCCACTTCCACCGTCGAATGTGAGAGCTCCGACGATGAGTCGGCATTTGGCGCCGGTTCCATCTTCACCGCCCAAACCAACTTTGCCAGCGAATTTCTTGAGAATGCCGTCGAGCGCACCTCGCTGCACGATGTCAACCCCAAGATGCGTGATGCCCTTGCCAACCTACGACACATAATCGAACTTCAGAACCGCCAGTCTCCTAATCATGGCCCTCGCTTTCCGTTGCAGCAACCAGTGCCACCCGGCGGTCTCGGTCAGCTGCGGATGCCACCTATGGAAGTTGTCGTGTCTCTTCTCAAACGAATCAGAGGTATGTCCGCCAGTCATTATGGCCTGCTTCTCTTCTCTCCTTCTCTTTGCTCATCCGTGTCGCTGACTGGCGCCACTCTGCAGCCTCTCCTCCGGGACTCTTCACTTTTATCTGTTACTTTGTCGGCATCAGCGACTTCTCCACCCTATGTCGGATAGTGTACTTCCCCTCCGATGACTTCTCTGATGCCACCTTCATTATTGTGAACACGGGGCTGTATTATTTGTTCCTCGAACAGTTCACTCTATCAACCGATAAGGCTACCAGAGACGAGTACGACGCATACCTCGAAATAAGCCGAGTCAATACAGAAACTGCGCTTGCCAAGTTGCCTCTATTCGTATCTCCCAAGATTGAAATCATCCAGGCTCTTCTACTCGGTGTGAGTTCGATCCTTTCCTATCTAGCATACCAAAAGGATAGCCATGACTGATGGGAATATGTCGCCAGTGCATGTATGCCATTGACGCCTCCAGGCCATCCGTCGCTTGGCATCTCAATTGCGCTGCAGCACAAGCTTGCCTGATGGCTGGCTTTCATCGACAAGAACAGTCAAACCGAGATCCGGAGACATTGCATGTCAAATCTTCCCTCTTTTGGTACATCTATACCACGGACAAAGCGCTTGCCTTCCGACTTGGGCGGGCACCCATCCTCATGGATTGGGATATTGATATCCCCCGTCGTTTCCACTTCGAGGGCATGATGGGCCTAGAGACGTCTGGCGTTGCCCTGATGTGGCTGAAAACCGCAACCATGCAGGGTCAGGCCTATGAACAACTGTTGGTGTCCCTCCCTCCACATTCCGGCCCTCTATCGAGAAGCCGCTCACCAAGAATTCAACAGGTACAGCCCGGCTGCCCTGACCCGGCCCCAAAGCGAGCTGGTCCAGCGAGCAAGTGTCCTCGCAGCAGAGTGTCGCCAATTAGAGGCGGAAGCGGCCGAGTGTCGACACATGGCTATCGCGTCGCTGAAGTTGATTGGGTCCACGCCTTTGGTTGACATACATGTCAAGGGGGATGAAGTACAGTTGTTGTCGACTATGACACTCATCTACAGAGCCATCCCCGCCCCGGAAGGCTCCATCAGTCAGTTCTGTGACGAGTGCATCGACACCGCACGACGAGCGATGCAGACACACTTGGGGTGCATGAAACTGGTTGAGCGTAGCGCCCATGCCAAAACAATATACGTCCACTGGTATGTTTCGACAGACTGACCCTCAGGTTAAAATAGCGCTCGTTCCGAGCTGACCAAGGCACTCCAGGAACCTCGTGTTGACTCCCTTTGCCCCCTTTTTCGTCATGTTTTGCTATGTCATCGAGACACTCTCGGCAGAAGATCTTGGACTTGTGCAAGAATTCAGCAAATCTCTCGAAGCAGCTGTCGACTCCTCCGAAACGATGCAGAGATTATGGCGACTGTTCCACGTGATGAGCAATGTTGCCACGTTGTATGTTGAGGCAAAGTCGGCCCAGCAAGAAGATCAGACGATGGTTCCTATTGGTGACGAGTTTGATGCGTATCTCAGCCAGTTGGGGTTCATCCCCATAGGGGAGCAACCGGCGATGAACCCTCCGGGTGCTCCAAGCGGCGTGTTGGCCGAGAGCTCGCAGGCCGCGCAAATGGCTGGCTGGATGTCGGGAAGTCGGAACTTGCTAGGCTTGCTAGAACAGGATTTATCGCAGATAGGGGGGCTACAATGGCCACCACAAGGGTCAATGTAGAAGAGAGGGTGTTATGTTGCGAGCAGAAGGACCACGTTGAGGTCTCAATCCCCCTTTAGACATACATCTTCCACTTCCTCCCGTTAATTGGTGGGGAACCTCGGGTCATAGACTTCGTATCCCTCGTCTTCAGTATCGCTCTCCGCAGGCAAGTTCTTCTGCAGGCCCGAGTTTACCGGAGTTCTGTCGAGGACGTTTGTGGGTTTCGGCCTCTCCGTAGGTGTAGCGGATCCTGAGCTTTCAACGCGAGTAAACGCGCTTTTGAAGCCGCTCTTCTTGAACCCGCCTTTTTTGAAGCCTCCTCCTCCTCCGCCGCCGCCGTTACCGCCGCCGCTGGCGCCATCCTGTCCAGGCAGTTTGATGCTGATCATACCATCGGCTTTGGCTTCAGCTTTTCGCGCCCGAGAGCCGGCATTGGGGTCGCGGACCATGGCCTTCATGTCCTTGAGGCGCTGTTTATGGCTGTGGTCGTAACTACTAAGGTGGGCTTCGTAGTCGTTCATCCGGGAGTAGCCCTTGGAGCAGAGTGTGCAGTAGAAGGACTTTTGGGCCTCGCGGGCGGACGAGGTCTGCGCCGGGGGGAGGGTTTGGTGTCGCTATGAAAGGTACGCGTTAATGAAGGAGTAGGTTCAGGCAAGATGTAGTAGCTCACGGGAGGCATTTTGAGGAACAGTGGATCGATTACGGCCCAGTATTCGGCGTTTAATATGATCTATTGTGTCGTATCGAGTGGTTTTGTGTGGGTGCAGTCAAGGATAGAGGTCGTGGAGACGATGGAAGTTGCGCGTCGCGACAATGCTTTGATGATGGACGAGATCTGAGATCAACTGCGTTCCATGGAAGGTTGACTTGATGGTGGGGCAGGGTAGTACCTTCCCTTACCCGTGGGTCGGACACCCCCAGCTGTAACGGGGCCAGAAACTCTCTTGAACTCACCTTAAATTCATGTGACTCCTTGATCAGGATTTCTTGTCATTTTTGCCTACCTGCGTAGTCAATTCGAAATCTCACAGTTTGACAAATGTAATTACCTCCTCTGGTATTCTCACCTTTGTGTGTTTTGCCATTTTAGACCCATCCGTGTGCATGCATGGATGGTTTCAGCTCCAAGGCTATTTCAGGGTGACAACGAATTGTACATACAACAACTCGTTGTTCTAGAAAAAAACAAAGACGAAGGAACACAACATTTTCTATTTCGAAGTCAGTAGAACTTGATCTTTGGTCACCGGTCCTAAGCGTACCTATCTATGCATGGACTTATAGAGTACATGTATTACGGAGAATTGGATGGACTTTTCCCCCCCTTCTCTTACACCAGACCAGAACAGCGTCCCGCCAAAAATCCATTTCTTAGTTAAAAGCTGCAAGGAGCATCGACGTCACTAGATCCCACTCCCAGGCTGTCCAGGGGTCCAGGTCCCCATTTCCTTCAGGGCGTTGAGGCGCTAATCCCAACTGGAAAGCTGGTCGCTCCCCCATCACGCTCCCCGGCGACTTCATCCGTCTCCCCCCCACCAACCTGAACCAATCTTGAATCTTCCTTTTGTCAGTCTTCTGTCGCTGTGTGCATGCGCTTTCTCAAGCAATAGCCTCCCTTTCCCTTTCTCGCTGGGACCGGTTGCACAATGGATGCCGACAACTCGCCCGATAGTCGAGCCTCCCAGGCCGGCTTCATCCCACTCCTCCACCTCGATCCAACGCCCATAGACTCGCCGCCTGCGCTCCAATCCAGCATCCCTCGGGACCTCGGTTTCGCCGACCCTCGTACAGATGGAGAAGAAGGGTTCGAATTCGTGGATGCCGACAACATGGGCGATAGTGTGGTCACGATCAATGCCCCTTCAACAAGCGCTCCGGGTCTAAGCTCGAGTGCGAATCTCATCAGTTCGAGCACCTCGTCTGCGGGCACAGCCACGGGCCCCGGGCCTATATTCTACTGTTCGTCTTCCAGCCGCCAGATCAATTGCCTCCCCGCGAGCAAAACTCGGCTAACTCTGAACTCCTAGTAATGCGAATCCAACAGTTTTCTAGCTACGCAATGGGCCTGTTCACTTCCCTCCACCTCGCCAACGTCTCCCTCATCCCCGCCATTACCCGCTCCGTCGCCGGTTCCGAGACATATCTCCTCATGACCCGCGAGATCTACCAGACATCACTCACCGAGCCCATTTTGGTCGCCCTGCCCGTCGTAGCGCATGTCGGTTCTGGGATTGCTTTGCGCCTGCTACGAAGGTCGCAAAACATGAAGAAATACGGTGCTGCCACCCCAGGAATGTATGAGCTCCATCGCTCAAGGACGGAGTTGAGTGATGGATCCTCGAAAACCTCCAACTCCTCCTCGGCATGGCCTCCTCTCAGCTACATCTCCATCTCTGGCTACACATTTACCATCTTCTACGCTGCTCATGTCTTCATGAACCGCGTCCTCCCGCTACAGGTTGAGGGCGACAGCTCGAATATTGGTCTCGCCTACATCGCCCACGGTTTTTCTCGACATCCCGTCATCTCAGGGATTGCCTACGTTGGTCTTCTTGCTTTCGGGTGTGGCCACATGATCTGGGGACAAGCCAAGTGGCTGGGCATTGCACCTTCGACACAAGCCCTATGGGGCGTGGGCCCCTTTACAGTAGACAAGCGGGCAAGGAGGCAGAGGAGGAGGAGATGGACCGGGCTTCACAGTGCTGCAGCGGTTTTTGCAGCGCTATGGGCTGTTGGAGGACTAGGTGTTGTCGCAAGAGGAGGACTCACTACAGGTTGGATCGGCAGGGTGTATGACGATATGTTCACGGCTGTCGGTTTATAAGGAGTTGGGCTCTGCTGAGCTCTGTTGAAACTCTACGGGCATTTTATGGGACGGAGTTGGGCTTCATTTACATACAAGGTGTATAAATCATGGGGGTTTTGAACAAACGGTATGTGCATCCTGGAAATACCCAAGGCCAACGGAGAGATCGAAAAGGATGTCGAGGAGCATTTTGTTGGCCAGCATGAATTCATCGGAAGCATTCACCATTTACAAAAAAAAAATCATTTTTTTTTCTTTGATTAGACTTGACTGCCTATTGAAATCTATCCAACCACGGGAAGATCCATTGTGAGTTTCTAGAATGTTATATGTATGAACTAGAATTAGCCCCTCAGCCAAAACCCACACCTCAGAGTATAGGGTAGTAAGGGCTGGCAACCCAGAGTCAAGTAACCACCTACCTTTTTGTGATCGCCACCGACATTTACCTCTGAACATCTACAGGCTCAACCTCTGTCCAGATATCACCGTCTCGTTTCAACTTCGGCACGTCTAAGTTTTCCCTAGCTACGTGCAGGTTATTGCTGCGCAGGCCGACAGGCTGCCTTCTCCGATATGCCTCCAAAACGAAAGCTCACAAGTACCGAGTTCGCAAGTGCCGAGCTCCCCGCCAGTTCTGCCCACGAACCCTCATCGAAACGTCTCCGTCGAGTGTCCTCGCCCTCCCTGCCACCGTCGCGAGACCTCCTTACCACGATATCCGACGAACTTCTTATCCGAATCCTTTCCTTCCTCCCGTCCTCGACTCTCCTCACACTCTCCCCCACCTCCCGACGCCTCCACCGCCTCTCTTGCGACTCCCATCTTTGGCGCGAACATTACTACTCACGCTTTGTCCTCCCCCGCGCACTGCGCATCCCTGGATTTCGAGCTGCGAGGACCAGCAGTGCACGACTAAAATATGCTGCACGCCCAACTGTATGGCCGGATGGACAACGAGGTGGGCCCACGAACAGGAGGGGAGCGAAGGAAGGGGAAGAGAACCGTGGGCGCGAGAGCGTCGACTGGAAGAGACAGTATAAACTACGGCATAACTGGGCAAGGGGGAAATGCGCTGTCGAGGAGGTCAGCGTGAGGGGCGCATCTGGCGAAAATGCAGGTCAGAAGAGGACGTTGGTGAAAGTGGTCGAAGGCATAGCTGTCACGGCGGACTCGGCATCTGGACTACGAGCTTGGGACCTTCGAACACGACAATCGATCGCGCAAGCGGATCTTGGATTCAGCGACAAAAGGGATGAGCGCGTCCCGACTTCATTGGCAGTGGATGACCAAGACCATTCCGGAGGCGTCGTGGACGTTGCGGTTGGCTTCAACGACGGCGGGTTCGGGATCTGGAGGTTGGACGTGAGGCGACAGGAACTGATCATGAGGTCCCAGCATGGGAAGAGCTCAAGCGAAGAGCTTGCTGCGGTGGCATATGGGCACCCCTATGTTCTTACGGCTACGAGTGCGGGCTTGATATCTCTGTACACCTTCAACCGACCCCCTAAGGATGCTGAAACAAGCACAACAGAGGCGATGGTCAATTTGGAGGAACGGGACGACAGTACCACGACCAGCGAGACCCTCGATTATAGCGACGACGACGACGACGACGATGACGAAGGGACCAGATCTCAAAAGAAGGACAACCCTAACACACTCCACGCATCACTCCCTCCACCCTACCTCCTCACTTCTCTCATATCACACACCACTCACCTTCCCCTCGCCCTCTCTATTCGTCGCATGTCATCCTCTACAAGTGCGTCAATCGCATACCCCTTTTCCACACTCTCTGGTTGGTGCATAGGCGTCCAAGACATCCTCATCACTCCTTCCCCCACCTCCCCTAACACCGACGTTCTCTCCTCTCGCCTCGCCTCCACACTGCCCATTACCTCCTCTGCAAGTCGCCCTGGACCATCAGATGAGTCACAATCACTCCCTGGCCTTACGGCCCTCTGTTACAACCACCCGTACCTCCTCGCCACGCTACCTGATAACACCCTTGTCCTACACCTATGCACATCGACCGCTTCGTCCCTGTCCCTGTCCTCTGGAATCCGTTTATGGGGGCACACGTCCGGTATTTCGGACGCCGAAATCACACCTAGGGGGAAAGCAGTGAGTATTAGCACACGCGGTGACGAGATACGCGTGTGGGAGCTCGAGGGCCGGGCTTCCGGAGGCAGCAGCATTGAAGTGCGACCGACGGCTACTAGTACCACCAGGCAACCATGGGATGACGCGGACATCAACAACACCAATGGTGGCGGTGGCGGATACGACAAGGCAGAAACAGCAGCAGCATCGATGGGAACAGTCCTAGCTGACCATGGGCTGGACCAGCGGCCGGAGTGGGAGGACCGGAGAAACTGGGTTGGCTTTGACGACGAGATGGTCATCGTGCTAAAGGAGGCGCGCGACGGTCGAGAGAGCCTAGTGGTCTACGACTTTACATGACGGCCGCCATGTTTCGTATAGCAGGAGTCTCACGCACATATCGTCAATGGCGATGGCCGAATTGGGCAATGACCGGCCCTGTTTCCATCTGCTGCCCACACGCCGCCCTCACACCATGGAGCGGAGAGGCGGGGGATATAACCACTGCTGCCTACAGTCTTGCTTCCTTGTCGATTCGGCTGTTTTCAAGTGGCCGTCGCCATGGAAGCAAGTCGCCCTGGAGACAGGGGCTGGGGCTGGGGATGGCGACGTCCATATGTGCCGTTTCGGATGAGGGTTGAGTTACTCATCAGCTATCATGTCCCCATCGAAGATAAATTGACTGGCGAATGGAACTTAAACAATCGTGCTCAAGTTTCGCAGGATGTACACTCTGTTGAACGAGCAAATTGTCGTTGACAAGGCTGACTTCGAGGTTGAGTTTGGGCTCGGCGTCTTGCACAGCTCGGACATTCATGGTTTGTTGGCAAAGATCTGACAGAACCTGCACATTTCAGGTAAGCTTTACTCAACAGTGTGAGTTTAAGGGATTGTAGCATCAAAATAGGTCGCGCAGCTTGTAGAGATGTCAATCTTTGCCGGGAAAGCGGACAACCTCGTGGGGGCATAAGGTTTTGCCTGGGGACTGATAGATATTGTCCTTTCCGCAGTTACCATTGTTTAAGAGCGTTGCCAGAGGAGAAAGCTCGTCTGCTACAAAGGAATTGAGAGAATATGCGCATGATCACGGGGAGGGCGGTTAAGCTGTCGTTGACCTTGGACAAGCCATCCGAATGGGAACTTGTCAATGCTATAGATCTCAAATGTTAGACTACCCATGATACCCAAAGTGTCTTGAACTTGGTGTGCTCTGAAAGAACCAGCTACCTGTGACGGACTTCCTCGCCGCTCAAATCGATCCAAATTGCTGTCCGAATTCCTTCCTCCTTGTCATTTCGAGATGACTGGCGGAATCTGTCTAGTCCGCCTCGCGGAGTCAGGCAGCCTTTCGCGAGTATTATGGGGCACGGAGGAGAGCCTGCGAGGGCGCCACCTTGGGCATTGGAGGACAGTGATGTCAAGATCGAGCAGTGTCAAGGGAAGAGGGGAGTAGGCATGATGACTGAAGCCCGCAAGATTGTCAGATTTAGAAAGCCAATGGGGGAATAGCAAGCATGACGAGAGAGAGGGTCTTCATCCGAGAGGATAAAGGAAGTCCAGACGCCTTGCTTGGGTTCGTAGAGTAAATAAATCAAGGGATGCTGTCGAGATGACAGAGAAGGGCAGTTGAAGGTCCGACAACATTTTGAGGTCATAGGCAGGTTCTGTTGCATTCTCCATTACATACGACCACAGCTCGTAGAAAATACGGGGTCCCGTCTGCTCCCCCTTAGTCAAACTGCGAAGCGCTGGACTAGTAGTTGGGTCGGTGACGACCAGCGAATCCCCGGTGTTGTATGTTTTTTGCTGGTTATCTATTTTCTTCTTTTTGCTTTGTCCTTCTAAGGCATAGTTACTGCTTATTCAGATCACAAAGCATAGACAGCATGCTGACAATTCGAAACTGGTGCTGCTGTTCCGGTAGATGCTCCCAGCCCTTCTCAGCCTCGAACCCCAAGCCATGCATCCATAAACTAGGTAGCCCGACGGGCCTCATGGACTAAGACCCCTGCTAACAACGTCAAGCAGCCGGGTGGTGATTAGTGTACGAGGTAGAAGCACTGGGGAAACTCGAGTGGCGGGAGATGATCTCTCATCAATCGTGGTAGTATTTCCAGCAACAAGGGCGAGCTTGATGATGCATCTTACTGGTCCCCCAGATGATGGGCCGAGGCCGCTAAGCAGGGGCATCCCGTGTCTGTTTCCTCTCAACGGAGTAGTCTGCTCCATATGGAGTACAGATTACGGTGAGGAACAGGGTGGGACAAACAACCTGAGATGTGATGAGAGGAGAGATTGGCAGAAGCTAAGAGAGTTGACGCCCCAAGTTTCCGGGGCAGAGCCTTACACTCGCGTCGTACGCGATATTGGGGGGGGGTGTCTGTAAGTCAAGTTGAGGGGACCAGGTACCAGACACAAAACAAGGCGGCGCTGATGCTGCGAGGGCGACTGAGGCCAGTATGACGCTGTTACTGTAAATAGCCCGGAATAGCTAGGTTTGAGGAATCAGAGGGGGTTTTATGCTGCACGACGTTTCGAAGTTGGAGTCCTTGCTTGAGTCACAGAGAAAGCGATCGCCCGCTATTCAATGCTGGGGAATTAGGTAACAGAAGGAAATAGGGTGATTTCGTTGACCTTAGTTCTGGGCAATTGGACTTGGGGTGACCATCCGTGGCGCGGAGCGAAGAAGGATGGAGGCGGCAGTCCCGAGATTACGACTCATGCAGATGGATCCACGGCATAAAGAAAACGAGGTCCATGTACGGAGTATTCGTCGTACTGACAGCGCATCGC
The DNA here is from genome assembly GCA_013623725.1 of Fusarium robinianum. Lineage (NCBI taxonomy): Eukaryota > Fungi > Ascomycota > Sordariomycetes > Hypocreales > Nectriaceae > Fusarium > Fusarium robinianum. The sequence continues at coordinate 19,282 of JABFFI010000186.1, read as the reverse complement.
CGTGGAAGCCCAGGGGCAACACGCGCATGGGGAGAGCGCGTCTGAAGAAAAGGGGGGAAGCGGGCGGGAAGCCTGTGGAAGATGGTAGGCAATCGGACGCAACGTGGGATCGTGACGTTCGTCTGTCGCTGGGTAGAGGCTGAGGGGACCGAGTGGGCAACCTGGTCGCATGCGACATGCGCCGCTACGTCAGTTGCAGCTTTCTTTTTCTCGGGGCCGAATTGTCGTTTTGGATTCTTCCGCTGCGACTGTAAGTCGACTGATGGTGCGTCGGCCGCTGGGGAATGTCTCCATGCTTGATGCGGCGTGGTGTTTGTTTCTTGACCGCCTTGCTGTCCTTACGCCCCGACAGTGTCTCACCGTCTCTTCCTCACTTGCCTTAGGGTTGACGACCCATCGTTAGGCAAGGAGAGCGCATTTCCAGGTTGCTCGTCATTCATTGGAGGCCAATTGTGCTTCTTGGCAAATGCGACGCGGCGCGAATGCAGGATGCCGTTGTTTGCAACCGTCTCGACCCCGCCGGCGCCTGGTGGTTCAGGGGTCCGCCACGTCCTTTCTGTGTGAACCAAGACTTCAGCATTGGGCCTCGCGCGGTGGGGCCATCATTGAGGGAGAGGAGAGGAGAGGAGACCGAAGGGGGGTGGAGTAGGTTCTTTTTGGAGGGCGAAGCGGGGAGTGAAGCTATCACCGTCAATATTCTGCCACAAGTCACCGACTTTGAAAGAGTTGTCAATGGGAGAAGAGAGGCAACGAAGACGGAGCTGAGAACGAAGTTGAAGCCTAGTCGGTAGTGTTATTGTTGAACCGAGGGCTTCAACAAATGATGGGGTTTTCTGGAATTTGGATTGAATCATTCAAATTGATCCCTGCACGCGGCCCGAATCTAGCCGTCGCAGAGACAGTTCTGGAGCGTTCCCGTGGCGAAACAAGTGCTTGTTTAGTGCCTGTGGGTAGTGGACGGGAGAATAGAAGCGACTTGAGATCTGGGGACGGTGCAGAGGATCTAAGAAATCTGGCAAGGGAGAAGAGACGGGCCAAATGCAAAAAAAAAAAAAAAAGTGCAAGAGGAGAAGTACCGTGGAAGTGGAGGCTTGTGGGCCGTTCACTCAGTGCCGAGAAAAAACAAACATAGGAAAAAAGGAGAGAAATGAAAAAGCTAGGATGCCATGGAAGCCCAAGATGCCGGGTGGTGGGGAGGAGAGAAATGGATACCGAGATCCAGGGGGTGGATGGCAGTTCCATGTTAGCCAAAAAGAACAAACACATGCTTCTAAAGGAAGGAGGGGCGATAAGAGATAAGAAGAATGAAGAAGGCGCGATGGAAGCAAGAGGTCGGGAGGATTGAGTCGATTGCTTTGTTTGGAATTATCATCGAACATCAATGAACTGTCAATTGGATTAGTCTTGGGCTGCATTCTGCGAATAGCGTGACAATACCCCCGATCGTTCCATTGGGTCGATGAGAAAAAAAAACAGCCCATGGAATCTGTGGAGGTGTCGCTTTTGCGCAACATTACAGGAGGGTGTGAGGGTGACTGTCCCTCACGTCGCCACGGAGTTCATTGTCCTACAGACACAGTCCAAGCCGAATTTCTTGCGTGCCCACCAGAGCGGCGCGAAAACAGGTCCAGGCGAGGGAAATAGGGCGAAGAGTTAGATCAATCAACCCTTCCTCTCTCTGCAGCTTGCGTGAATGGTGCCACATATCGCAAACTGCGTGGTGACGCAAGTTGGCAATGACGTCGTTTACCCCCTGCCACCATGGGGTTCGTGGGTCTTATTGGGCGATATCTTCATGCGACTGTGCGACTGTGCGACTTGCCCCGTTGCCTTGTTCGCTGATGCACTCGTTGGAGCGCGAAGAGGGTGACAGACAGAAGAAACAAGTCCAGCAATAACAATCATTAGCTAGATCGTTTGTTTTCATTGAAAGGGGCGGCTGGTTGGGGTCTGAGGGTTTCCTGTGGCTGGCCCGCTGATGAGTCGTTGACGTACTTTCACATCCTTGCGGACTCACATGTCCGCACCTCATCCCGTCCTGTCCTATTTGATCCGATCCTTATCGGCACATAATCCTATCAAGTGATAGTATCACTGTGACACAGCCTACTTGAAGCCTGGTTGTGAACTCCGACACAATCGCTGGAACAGATGTCTCAGACACAAGGAGCGGTCAAGTGATAGAATGTCGTAGCGCTGGGCGTCATCTGCACCCCCTCGAAGCCTCCGTGGGATAGAGTCTAGGGCCCTCGTGAGCTCCCAACCAGAGACTGTCATCATTCAGCGCAGCGCTTCACCAGTGCGGCCCCCTCTATTGTCTGTCACCACAAAATCTAGCAGCCACTGTGGGATTTGGGAGGGGGAGGGTGCGATCCGCAAGCGGGCCGTTTCACAAGTAAGGAAAAGTGGCAAGCGCGGTACGCCAATCGTCTTGACACACTGGGGTGCAAACGCTCTTCCGTCCTTCAGGTTGTTTGGCATGTGTGACTGCGAGCGAGTGTGCCTCGCGTCCCTTCTGCGCGGCATGTGAATTGAGTTGGTGGGAGCAATTGAAACCAAGGCCCTTGCTTAGCCCTACCGATAACGAAGATCCCTTCCGCGAGCTGTCATGCGGTCCCGGTTCCTGTCCAACCCGTGGTATGGCTGGAGAATGAAGAGGGTGGTAGAAGATGGAGGGAGGAGGTCAAGGAATAGGCTGATCGCCGTCGAAACGGCACGTAAAGACGACACTGGGTTGGGGTATTTGCATCTACATCTATTTCCATTCAAACCCTGAAAATGAGCGGAGAATGGATGTGTGGCCTCCGTTCCCCGTGATGGGCTTGCCTTCTGGAAGAAACCAAGTGTTGAAAGCATCCAATTCCGAACTTGGGCTGAATGGCGGCATTCTTCATTTTCCATACCCGCTTCAGCTGGGATCTCCTCCGTTTCTTGCTCTTGCTGATGTGATCATAAAGCGTTCATCTCATGTTATAATTGCGCACATACCTCCCTCATCTGGCGAGACGCGATGATGACCCCCTCTTTTGCCAGCTCCCTTTCCTGGTTTGGTTGTTCCGTCCAACTTGACGATTTGCCCGGCTGCGCCGGACATTGAGTGCTGTCGTGTCCGCCCTTCTTCGGAGGCCGCGCAACCTATCAAGGAACGTAAACTCCGCTCAACTCCGAAGACAATGGATCTGCGGAAGGTGGCGGAAGGAATCCAGAGAACATCGGATATAACCATTGATGAATTTCGCGACGGCGACGTGCGTGAAGGCAATAACGCGCGAAAAGCCGAGATCAATTGACAGAGATGGATGGGAGGATGCGAAAATCCGATGTCGCAAGCAGCCGGACGCGGAGACACTCACTGTCTCTAACAATTTGCCAATGGGTCCACCACAGTATTAATCACACCCCCTAAACTCGAGAACAGAAATGCCTCGGGTGCCAGCTTCAGTAGGTATGGTGGAATAATGACGTTGGCAGTTGTCGCTGGTGAGAAACTCAATGCCCACGTCCATCCTCCCAAAGATGCCAACTCGTCCATTCTGGGCAACTCAGCTCATCTTCAATCCCCCAACTCTCCCAGTCAGCTTATCGATAGCCAACAGTCTGGAAAGAATCCCTGTTCCTGTCGCGCTGTTCTTCTGGAGAGGACCCAGCTTGCGCGCCCCCATGCAACCAAGACGCTAGGCCAAAGATGACTTGGCGTTTGGCCTTGTTTCGGCGTCATTAGTGTGTGCTTCTTCTGAAGCAAATGCAGCCTGCTTTCGTTCCATGCTCCTGTGACTCATACATGGTCGTGGGGGAGGGGGAAAAGATGGGTTGGACTTTACATACGCAGCACACCAACACTGGCTGAAGTCGAAGGCGTGGCCTCAGGATGGAGGAATTTGGAATCCCAACGAAGGGTGTGGCCCGAAGGCCATTAGTAGGCACCTTGGTGAGGTAGGGAGGTAGGTAACCGATGGGGGGAGGCCGCCCGTCAGATTGAGGATCCTCCGTATGACAGCCACTTCCATTTTGGTGGTCGATACCAGTACCCCAGTGTACCTCGATGATAACGGAACTGAGATGGTTGCCCTCCGTGAGTACCTCGAGAGGCTGAGCTCAGACTGAGGCGAACCCATCACGCGGCCCTCTCCCAATCGAGTGTCGATTGACGAGACATGGAACATGGGATTCATGTAGCGACGGGAGAAACAAGCCTGAAGGAACGGCACGACATCCGACTCCCAGTTGGTCTCACCCCGCTCGCTTTGTTGTGACGGGTTCGGCGCCAACTCCGTCCTCCGTCTGCGACACAAGCTCGCCAATTGGCCCGTTTCCAATATTGCTGCGACGATTGCTCAGCTCGCAAATCTTTCTTTCGGCATCTGCTGCAGCACCCTGTTGTGGGCATCGTTGGGTGCAACAGACAACCATCCCCTCACCCTTGCCCACGTTGAGATGAAGTCGACGCGCAGGTAAGCCCCAGCGGCGTTGACGGCGTCGTGGGCTGAGTGGGGGAGGGAGGGATCCGTTGGATTTCCCCAAAGAGATTCCAAGAAGGACCCAAACAAAGGGTCTGGAAGTCTGGAAGCGGGGCCGATTGACGAGATGCAGCCCAAGCGGGAGAGCGGCGGTTCGGAGAGAGCCACAGGCTTGTTTGACAAAAGAAACGTTAATGAACCCCTTGATATCAGACTTGGCAATGGGAGAAAAGAGGAAACGCGGTTCTTGGTCGGTCGGATTGCGGCCCTCCCAAAGAATGAAAGAATGAATAATGGCTTGAAGGTGGGCAATCCCAGTTCCCAAAGTCAGCCAGCCATCAGGCAGTTTAGAGACCGAGGTGGCCTGTCGTGAGGCGAGAACAAAGAGAGGTCACTGCACAAGTTGAAAGGGCATTCCATCGAGGTGCAAAAGAGTGTGCCACACAGCAACAGGTCTGAAAGACCCAGAACCAATCTACTTGGCACCCAGCATCTTCATGATTGGGCATCGGGCAGCCAGACAGGACGATGAGGCGCCTAGTTCAAGACACGAGCCGTCACACGCAGAAACCACACGCCCCCTATTCTCGGTGTTCTTCTGGGCGAAGCAGTGATGTGTCCCAGAAATGGAAAAAGGTGGGGTAAGGAGGCGAGCCCTGCAATGAGCGAGCAAAGGAGATTGTACGAAGTACGTACTGGCGAGAAGAACTGAGGGGAAGCACCCGAGCCATTGACGAGTCGGGGGACCGCAGAGCTGTGCAGTCGAAGAATGGCAGCCCCTATACGGAGTAATGGATGGTTGGGCCGATGGTTGTGCCGCGGGAACCCTCATGAGATCTCCGGGCAGGCGCTGATAGCAGGAGCACTTTCCGTCGTAGCCGCTATCAGATGACGGGAGACAGATTACTGACGGGTCGGGCATGTGTGAAATGTAGGCGCACCTGCCGCGAACAAGCTCAGCCGGATCGACCACATCCTCGGAGCTCCTGTAGGTACAAACGGATTGTCGATGGCACTTGTTCAAGAACTAGCTGGGTTGGGAGATTCGGCGCTGGGCCTCGTGGACGTTGCCCGTTCTGACCAAGCCACGAGCGCCTCCATTTTGAGATGTGTGGATGGGCGGGCGAGACGGGATGTGTACCTACATGCCGCATGCTTGCCAGAGCACACGAACTCCGGCGCGTAGGCAGAATTGATGCCACTGCCATCACCACTTGGCTGGGCCTCATCACCCGCCCTCGCCGTCGACGATTACTGGTCGAGATTCTCGTCCTCGAAGAGAGTAAGTTCTGGGGTCAGCAAGGTGAGAGAGTGAAGGTGCCTCGTTCACCATCCACCACTTATGTGCATCAATTGTCCTGGCATGGACCCTAGGCATTGAGCATGAGCTTGGGAGGGCTCGGGCCGTACATAACATCAATCGTGTGCAATGCGAACCAGCGGCGTGGGGCATTGAACTGTACTTTTTTCTTCTTCCCGTCTCTTGGTTTCGCCTCGTCTCCCTGGCCGCCTGATCCTGGGGCCGCTGCTTGGGATTCTCGGTGCTGGGTTGGGGCTGCTCGTGCAAGTGGGCTGTTAGTTCCCTCCGGCTTCGCTGCTAGTTTGGCCCCACACGCACATGCTCTCATCTGTAAATTGAGAGATGGTGGCTCTTTTGCGCGAGTTGCTAAGGGCGAACGAGAGAAAACAAGCATTGCTGGCTGGCGAATGGAACAAAGTATAGAATTGTCTAGCATTGTGAGCTTGGTCATGGAATTCCAGTCGGCTTTGGCAATGGGTGGATTCGCAAGGAATCGAGAGTGAGAACGCGGTGGTGATGGGTGTACCTACCTTATCCGTTGCATGGACGCTGCCGGGGTTGCCCACAGACGGCTGGCCAAGACAGGAAAGTGAAGCAGCCACACCTCTTTGATATTTTTGGGCAGGATTAGCCCGTTGGCCGTCATGAGAACCACACCCCCGTGGCTGACGGGAGGTCCCCTGGTGACCTTGTGTGATCACGCCTGATTCTGAGGACCAATGGGTGAGGGGGTGGGTGTAGCAGAGCACTTTCGGACCAATATGCTTTTAATCAAGCATTGAGCGGGCGCTTCTTTCCAATGCTTCGAGAGTTCCACCAGACTCAGGTAGAGTCAGTTGGGGCACTTTGAGACTTGAAAAATCCAAAGGAATGCGCTGACTAGAAAACACCTGGAGGTGAGCATGTGATGCATGGAGAAGGACAGGAATAGCAAACAATCCTGCTCATCATTTGGTGGCTCTAACCATGAACCACCTTCAGAGGTTGCAGCCTGCAGGAAGTGTCGCGGGGGAAAAGTAAGAAGCCAGTCCAGCCCTGGGCACCTTGCGCAAGGGGAAGGAGAGGCTTGAACGGGCTATGAAGCGGGTGGGTCCATTGGGATACTGGAGCATTTTAGGCATTTGGGGGCCACCTGGAGAGGACAGGGGAGGGCCGCCATCAGGCAAGAAACATATGGGGGTGTGGCATTAGTCACATTGTCGTTGCATTGGTTGTTGCATCTGAATTTCGCTCTGACTGCCCAAACCCACGTTTCTCTTCTCCACATACCCCCCCATCATGGCCACACCCCATCGCGAGCCCCTGCCTTCCGCCTGTGTTGTTTTCTGGATTGGCCCCAGACTGCCAGAGCACCCAGCATCTTGTTTGTGCCCGTGTGAAAGAGACGGGAGAGCTCATTCATCCCTCTTCTTTGCCCCCAATCGCTGGACAATTCATTCATCAATCACTACCTCGTGCTCTTGAGCACAGTGCCCATCTACTTCCTCGATTTCTAGCCCCTATGCGTACCTTTGCTGCCATCTTCCTCTCCTTCCTTCCCAAATTCTCAATTTGGGCGCTTACACACGTATCAACCCTCCCCTGCCTCAGTCTTCATCGCACGAGAATCGTAGCTTCGCTGGGCCGTAATCTCCCTCTCGACCCCCCTCTTCATCGATTTTAGCCACCGGCAGCATCAGTATCAACCGATATCTCGTTCCACTGCCCCCCACCTCACCCCTCTTTCTCTGACTACCAAGCGCTGTCTGCGCGTGCTTGTTAGCAAATCTGTCTGGGGCGCGGTGCGCATAGTTGTCCCAGCGGTTCTTGCTTGCGTCCGCCCCCCCCAAAAGGTCCCTGAAAGTCTTGAGCAGTCGGTTGCGACCCAATCCATTCCCAATTGGAAATCGGTTCAGACGGGAGAGGGGCCATCCTCCGTCATCGCTCTGGGCGGCTTTGTCACCGTCCATTGGAAGCCCGGGGAAGAAAGACGGTAGGGAGAAAGAACTGCGACTCCCGTTCTCTCCTTCTCCTTTCCCTTCTTCTCTTTCCAATTTTCTTTCAATTCCAGGGAAACCACCCCCATCGTATCTACGCGCTTTCCTCGCTCTCGAGGGGAAAACGAACTGAAAATTGTGCCGTCTTTGCCTGCCTGATTTCCTTGTGTCTGGCGCTCTCTCTTCTGTCGTGTGTGGCTCTGTATGCGCACACGCGCGCAAACCTGTCAGGCAGTGTCAAGAAGAATTGGACCCAGATCCATTTGGATCAATCGATCAATCAAAAACATCAATCCATCTCTCATCAGTCAATTCCCACCTTCAACGGTTTCTCAGCCCCTCCAAGGTCAATTCAAGCAATCCTGGAAACGTCAGAAGAAGAGTCGAATCGGCTGCCCGTCCGCCATCCCCAGGTCCCCAGATCCCCGTTCACATCCATACAGAACCCGGCCTGGGCGACCGTTCTGCCACATCATCAAACCCTCGCACGACCCCCAAAAGTCGTCAGGTCGCGGCCACTCTCAACTGCCTAGACGGCTGGCTCGAGAGCCATCGCCCTCAAAAGTCATACGGTCCTGTACGGTATACGTCCCACAGGTCGAACAACCCCCCTGCCTTCTGGTGCTTCTCTGGCCCGCCACGCATCGCCAGCGCCAGCTCGGGCCTCCGTAACCCCCGTTTTTGGCACGACGTTTGGGACTGGGAATTGCGAGAATCGGTCGCCTGTTGAGTACCTATTCGCGCTCCCGTCTGCCCATGCTGCCCATTATTCGCCCATATCTCAATCGGATCCCCCGTCGCGACAATTGCTCCGCGCGCTGCACCACATCCCGTCATACGGTTGTTGTCCATTGAATGGACCCCTACCCCCGCCCTATTCAACGCCCAGACAATCACATCACCCCATAGGCGCGCACACCACACATACCCTCAAACATATACTAATAAGCCATCACCCACGGCACCTCCCATTGTCTCCTTCCCCCTTGCTCGAAAATAACGAAAAGACTCCTTTCTCACTCTTCTCACATCTTATTCCTCACTCAATTCGACCGAGGAAAGCGATTCGGATTCTGAGAAAAGGTCAACTCGGTCTAAACTCCGCCGCCTAAATTACGGAAGTCCTGCACTATCTCCCGCCCACGCCGCCTGCACCCCCAAAGGGTATTTCTGAGATCTCACCCCCCACCCGCAGCTGTGCCCAGCCCAAACTCCGCCTTTGCGTCTTCTCTGCACACACACCCCTATTTCGCCGCCCTGTTGTTGCCTGGCACTTTAGCACTAGGTTGCAATCCGTATCCAGTCATTGACAGCGCACTTACACACATCACTTGCGGCGCGCCTGAACGCATTTCAATCCAAGGACTCATACACCGAAAGCCCGCGCTTATTTGAGGCCAGGCTGTTCTACCTATTTATTGCGGCCCTCCTGGAACAATTCAAAAGGCTTCGCCACCCATCCCACGTCACAGTCGTCGCGACAGCAGCTCATGGCTGACAAACCTTACACAACCGTGACTTCCGCCATGCAACCTTCCACCACATTCGACCAGAATAAGTTGGCTCCGTCTGCTCAATCCAAATCAACTTCTTCCTTCTCCTCTCATTCATTTCCCTCCCCCTTTCAAAATCTCCCGTCAATCAACACAAACACCGCTACGATGACGGTCAAGACTTCCCACAGCGCCCAGGCGCCCAACTCAATGGGCCCCCCCGCGCTTCCTGCTTCATCAATGGCAAAGAAGCTCGACATTAACAGCCTAATGTCGCCTCCGGACCCTGTTATCGACTGTTTCAGCCATAACCATCACCAACCCGATATGGGAAAGCCCGCGACGACGAACAATGGCTCCAGCAAGCACCCGTTGCCCATGTCGCCCCCCATCTCTCCCTACAGCAACACCGTCTCAGCTTCTGACGGCCCATCAACACCTTCCACCCAGACAGTCAAGGATCCTCTCCTGTATCCGACTGAAGAGAATGTGCCGTCCAGTCCAGCCCACCCACCGCTGTTCGCCCCTACCGAACTTGAAGACCATCGCCGAATCGTCGATGACCATGTCCGCGCCCGATCTCCCACATCTTTTGCTGGCGTCGTGCCCCCAAATCGAGAGGACTACGAACTGGCCCTGACGTTCCGGTCTCAGGTCATGAAGCACGTTACTGCCAACCGTATTGGGTGGCTTCGCCAGGAGCGGGCCTTCCTTGAGGCTGATAAACGCGCTGGCTCCCAGAGATACCATGCCATTCTCCCCGCCGCCAAGCCCGTGGTTGCCAAGTCATCTCGGTCGCAGCGCGCCGACCGGGTCCAGAAGTCCCAGTCGGCCCCACGACCAATCCGTACCCACCCAGGCACCAGCTCCGGCCCCGCGCGGGCCGCACCCCGTGTTAGTGCTACGCCTGAGCCTTCCCGTCGTGTAGTTGCTCCCAACCGCGAAGACAAGGATTTCAAGGCGCTTCCAGACTACTGCCCTCCTCTCGACTCTCTTCCCAACCGACCCAACAGCCTCAAGGTTGACTGGAAGGGTCAGCCTATCGATCTTGGAAACGACCCCTTTGTGTCTCTGCTTCATCCTGATGAAGTGACACTCGCTGGCAACCTCCGACTGGACTGCGCAACCTACCTTACCAGCAAGCGACGCATCTTTGAGCGACGACTTCTGTGCCTCCGCAACAACAAGGAGTTCCGCAAGACAGATGCGCAACAGGCGTGCAAGATCGACGTCAACAAGGCCTCAAAGCTTTGGACTGCCTTTGAGAAGGTTGGCTGGCTTGATGCTGACTGGGTCCGCCAGTTCCTGTAAAGGCATCTGATCCCCTTCAGCTCACTATTGTGCCGTTCCGAATAGGAGCTGCAGCGACCCATTCACGACTTTTGCTTTATTTTCACGGACGACATCAGCGAATACTCTATCGAGCGCCTGCATTTCATCATTTTTACCTTTGACCCCTTATCCGCTGGGTATGCAACCACTTGTCAACCTGGCTCCTCCCCCACAATTTGGTATTCGTCACCGATCTGTTCCTCAAACCAATATTCCCCTTTTCTGTTTATGGTCAGCGGTCTTGACTGTTTTCTGCCTTTTTTTCTTTTTTTCTTTCAACCCTGTCTTTGTATGACATCACGGGCACTACTTGGCATCACGGCACAGTTCTTGAACGATACACCAGAGCATTATGGAATTTTCACCATGATACCCGGAGTGCGATATACACCTGACCCCCCTGCGCGATCACGTCACCACTCCACCTTTTCTTTATCCCCCCCTTTTTGTTTATTTCGTCTGTTTTGTCCTGTTCGCCCCTCTCGGACAATTGCCCTGCTCAGTGTGTCTTTCGATACTAGAAGTGAAGGGAATGGTGGGCGACGGATGCATGTACGGCGTTATGCTTGTTGACCTGACACTTGTCCCCTGGACTTGGGCAGGTAGCGGAGGAGAACCACGCTCCTAGGAGCTTGTGGGCTACAAAGTGTCTTCGGAGGTGTCCCAGGTTAACCTGGGCATGCGTGGATGGAAGGGACTGCCTGGTCGAGGTTCTGGGTGGCCCCAGGAGATTGAACCATCACGCATGGGCTTTTTTTAACTACTTGAAATAAGGATATCATATCATACTTTTCACGAAACCTCGTTCGATTGTGATATGTGACAAGCTTCCCTGCCTTGGTTATGAAAATTTCTCCAGAACTATCCTTGCCGAGGTCCAGCGGAGGGTAGGGAGTGTCGGTTGAGGATGTGGGAATAAGAGCATGCGCCAGAATGAAACCTAGATTATCGGTTCGTTCTAGAAGAGAGACTAAGGTCGCAGTGTCGAAGATGCAAGTCATGTCCCACTAGAACACCCGGGTGGAAGGCCCTCTTGACGCACGTAGGGCCTTTCAGCCCTATGGTCGCTCGCTTCCTCTAGAGGTTAAGCGTGCATCATCCACGGCGATGGCTCGCAGGAGATGCGCGGGGCGTTGCCGCTGGTGCAGTTGCGACAGTGTCGAGCGTCGAAGGCTTGGTTCACGTATGGTCAACAGGGGGTGGGAGTGAAGATCCGGGGAAAGACAGAGGTACCATTTGTAGGGATCATGGGTGAGGAGGTACTTGTGAGGTTGAAGATGGTCAACGTGTGAAGGGGGAGTGTGCGAGAAGTGAGATGGGGACGGCAAGGGGTCGGTGAGGAGGGGGGTTACCGAGGGAAGCAGTGGGGAACGCCGGGCGGATGGGACCGGGCGGAAGGTTGTGGGGAGGGGAAGGACCGGAGGTGTGGGCATGGGTGTGGCGCTTGTGGCTTGGGAATACCTTCTTATCAATCTGAGGCTGATGGAGATGCTGGGATTTGGGTGTCAAGCAAGTAGGGGTATGTTTCAGTAAAGGTTTGATTCCCCGTCAGAATGAGCTGTTACCCCAGGCCACCAGAAGTAGACAGGAAGAGTATGACTTGAGTAATCTGTGGAGAGGACTAAGAATGTACGTGCACTACTGGCATCTGCAGATGTCTGTAAGTTGGAAGCTAGAATTGGAGAGAAACCCTGGCATATTTAGGATACTTTCACACAAGGTCCAGTCCTAAATAAAGTTCACGAGCACAATTGCCATTTCGTGGATAGCCAGATTAAGCATTACACTGCCATGTCTTCCTACACACGTGCCTGACCACATCTCATTCGTCTCTCAAGAGATCACAAGGACCAGAAACTATGCATCTGAAGACTAATCTTCGCTGCATAGACAAAGTTATTCAGGTATTCCATAAACAGTCTCATTCATAATCCGAAAACACATTGGAACAAAGAGAAGTTTACATCCCAGCAGCAAGCGTGTATCCTCCATCCACCGCAAGCGTCTGTCCCATCAGATACTGATTGGTTGCAAAGAACAAGACCGTGCTGGCCATATCATCATCCTTACCCGGCCTCCCAGCCGGGACCTTCTCTGCGTATTTGTCCTTTGGAATGTAGCTCTTTTGGGTCTCGTCACTTCCCTCGGTTGTCATCTCGCTCGGGAATACCCCCGGCGCAATGCTGTTCACCCGGATCTTGAGCCCGTTCGCTGCGATCTCCGCGGCCAGCATCCGAGTCAGATGGATCGCCGCTCCCTTGGACGCGTTGTATGCGAAGTGGTGCTGAGCTGACTTGATGAGGCCGCTAATGGATGTGATGTTGATGACAGTGGAAGACCAGCCATGATGGCGTTCACTGCTGCGTTGGAGGAGCGGGAGGAAGGCTGCAGTCATGAAGAACATGCTCGTCACGTTGGTGTTGTACGTGTTGTTCCAATCCTCGAAAGTGCTGTCGCTATTGTCAAAGATATGGCTGCGCATCTCCTGGGCGCTCTCGCTCTCAACCTGGAGCGAGGTGCTTGAGATGCCAGCATTGTTGACGAGAATGCAGAGGCACTGCTCCCTCTGTGCAATCTCATCGTAGAGAGCCCGGACACCCTCCTTGTTGGCCACGTCGGCCTGGATGCCGATAATCTCGCCTGTAACGTCTTGGCCATACTGCTCAACAACTCGGTCGAGCTTCTCCTTCGTTCGACCACCGATGTACACCCTGGCTCCGTTGGCAGCGAGGGCTTGGGCTGCCATGAGGCCGATGCCCGACCCTCCACCTGGATATGGAGGTTAGCGACTTGTATCATAAGAGAAGGAGACCTTGTCCTGAGCGCACCTGTCACCAAGGCTACTTTGCCCGACAGGTCGAATAGGGTTCCTCGAGAGAAGTCTGCTTTCGCGTCACCACTGGCCAACTGTCCACTGGACATGATGGGTCTGTAGTATGTCACAGTATTGCTGACGGCTGTTCTATTTTGTTCGTGATGAGAAGCTCCCAATGTGATACTGGGCCTGATGTGAGGAAAGTTTGCGAAGAGGGCTGGGGATGATGAGAATCCCGCTATCGTTATCCTTAAGCTGGATTTGGATAATAACAGTGCTCTGGACATCATTTTGACGCTCCTGATCAGAACTTATAATAACGAAACCATGGACAATCAGAAGACGGGAGAGGGAGGGCCAGTCGCGTGACCCGCTCTCCTCGTTTCTTCTGGACCTCATCCTCTATAATTGTCATGACGAGTTGATAGAGATACAGTGAGGTCAAGACTTGTGACATGATTATCCATGACGAATACGCCGATGGTCTTCCTGAGAAATGTCCGAAACGTCGGGATGAGTGGCCCTGTCAAGGAGCTAGGTTCGTATCATGACGTCGACGCGAAGTCAGGATGATGAATCTGTCTCCAGAAAGTGCATGTACGAATAATGAACGAGGAGGTCCTTTTGCAAGCCACCACCAGATACTCCATTCGAGGAGATAGCTCCTATGTTCACTATTCCAGACTCTGTCTTGGATGTAGCTGTCTGCGATTCTGGTATGGATCTCGCGGCTTGTTCGCATTAAACCCGGCACACTTTTGTTTGGATATCATATTACCACTTCCATAAATCGCCATAGTCCTACACTCTAATCACACACACCCGAACCGACACGCCAGGGCTGGCCGGAGAACTTCTCTCTGGAGCCCAAGGTTATCGCACCTCTATGTGCTGTACTGCCTTCATCCATTTCTGTTCATCGGTCCTGTGTTATCCGTTAGCCTCAATCATTTGAGATGAGATACCACACAAGCTTACTTGTCGAACCGCAAAAGTTTCCCCAACACAGGCACGAGCTGCGACCGGAGCCTGCTATCCTTCTGCTCCAGGAACTGCAACAGAATCGTTTTCAAGTACACCGTGTCTGCGCCTCCGCTTCCGCCTCCTGGAGACCCGTTCGACCCGCTGCGAACTGAGTCGAATGAACTGCGGCTCGAACTGGCTACGAGCTTCGTCTGCGCCGACTTGAGGTCCTTGGCGATCTTCTCATACCGCTGGCGAGCCTCCTCGAGCATGCGCCGCAGCTCGGCACGCTGCTTTTCCACATCCCGAACCTGATTCTCCGACGCGTCTAGGGCAGCGCGAAGCTGTGATGCCGTGGACCGCATTTCGCTTGCTTCCGCCTCAGCCTTCTCCTCCACGGACTCGAGCTCTTCCCTCCGTCGACGCCACTCCTTTTCACGGTGCTCGAGCTCATTTCGCTCGTGTGTGAGTATTTTCACCTCACGTTCCAGCTCCCGTACCTTGTGCTTCAGCTCCTCGGTTTCTCGAGACTTGCGCCGCGCCAGTGTGCTCGACTCGTCCTCGATGCGGTCACGCTCCTCAATTGCCGCTTCCATCCGGGCGCGCATATCTCGCACCTTGTTGTCTGCGCGTTCGTCGACATCAGCCAACAGGCGTCGCATCGTCTCGCCTTCACGGGTGCGCTCCTGAAGTAGGCGCTGCACTTCCGCGAGTTCTTCCTCCAGTGACTCGGCCTGCGACTTGGACTCTTTCAGTTGAACTGACAACTCCGCCGTTTGATCCCGCATACTACTTAGTAGACCCTGCGCGTTGGTGTACTGTTGCCCCTTGAAGCCCGCCTCTTCCTGCGCCGCTGTCTTCTCACGTAGCAGCTTACGAATTTGCTCCTCTGTCTCTTTGAGCTTGGGCCGTAGTGTGAGAATCTCCTCCTGTGCCGTTTGCAATTCCCGCTCTGCCTTCTCAACCCGAGCAGTCAGCTCTGTCTTTTCGCTCTCGGCCCGTCGTAGGTCTCGCCCCGACACTCGCTGAGCGTCCTCCAGACGGAGCTTCGAGTTCGTCTCTGTCGCTAACTTCTCCTGTAGGTTCCTAATCTCCACTTCGCGATCCGATGAGATCTCCTGGGCACGGCTGATATCTCGCTTCAATTCTTTCTCTCGCTTTTCTAGGTCCTTGAGCTCCTTGGTCCGCGCTACGAGCTCCTCCTTCGTAGTCTTCAGAGCCGCCGACTCCTGACGGAGACTCTTGAGTTCTGGCTGCGCCTTCTGAAGCACCTCTCGCAGTTCAGTAAGGTCCTTGTAGCGATTCTGAGCGAGGGTCTGCGCAGCGCCGAGGTCAGCCTGAAGGGTGGTTGTTTCGCTCTTGAGTTGTTCATAGTCCTCCTGGAGCGTGCTCATTTGGGTCTGTAGCTTGGAGTTGGCTTCGGCATCAGCCGCGGAGGAGCTGATCTTGGTCTCTAGTTCCTTGATCTGCGTCTTTAAATTTGCCTTTTCTGCTTCGAGTTCCTTGATCTTCTCCTTGGCCTCGACATGATCTTGACCAATTACAAGCAGATTTTCCTGCAGGGACTCAATTTCCTCACGCAGATCCTCTTCAGTTTTCCGCTTCTGGGCGAGTTTCTCGATCTGGGAATCTTTTTCAATCACCTCCTCCTTGAGCTTCGCGATCTCAGCTTCGAGGACGAGGATGCCAGAAGCCCCCAGAGGTGTCGCTGGTGGTGACTCTTGTGCTTTGGGCTTTGCATCTTCAGCCAAAGGAGCGGGCGCTGACGCAGCACCACCCCCTCCTTTGCCTTTCTTCTTCTTGTTCTTCTTCTTCCCGCCGCCTGATGCCGGCGCAGCCGTGGGTTGCGAAGGTCCAGATGCGGACACAGATGAAGATGGAGCTGCAGGGACCGCAGGGATGGGCAACGATTCCAGCTTCTGCGCTAGTTCGTTGATTTTCGTCTCTCTCTCGGATTTTTCCTTCTTTAGAGTGTCGATCTCGGTGTTGAGGTCATCGATGAGCTTTTTAGAGATCTTCTTCGCGTTCAACGTCTTGGCAACTTCGGCGCCGAGCTCGTTGGCCTTCTCTTCAGACAAGGCGAGTGACGCCTCAACCTCTTTAATTTGGGATGCATGGGCGGCCTTGTCTCCCTCAAGCTCCTGTAATTGTGCTTGAGCCTCAACTAAGCGCTGGTTCAGCGACTCCACCTCTTTGTTGCGCGAATCAAGTTGTGCCTGGAGAGACTGCTGACTAGCCAGGGTCTCGCGCGTCTCATTCAGCTCCCGGGTTGCTTTCTCGAGGCTCTCGACCAGCCCAGTACTGCTTTCCTTGGCCGTAGACAGATCCTGCTGCAGGGTTTCGACCTCGGACTTGAGTTTCTTGATCTCGTCCGACTTAGATACTACCTCGGCCTGAAGCTGAGGAACCTCTTCATCGTATGAGAAGAACTCCTCGGTGGATTCTGTGGCCTCGGTGGCTTCGGTGATCGATTTTTGGGCTTGGTGTTTGGGCGAGAACATCCCAATGACGGAGGCGACAGGGGATTTGACCTGTTCAGAAGTATCGTCGTGTTTTTCTTCCGCCAGTTCATCGGCGTCGTCTACCTTGGTCTCATCCGCCTTGCTAGCCTTCAGAGCCTCAAGTTCCTCTTCAAGCTGCAGTACCCTTTCGTTGGCCTTTTCCTTTTGTTTCCGAAGCTCATCCTTCTCTGTCGATAGGTTTTTTAGCTCCTGCATGACCATGTCACTGCGTAGGTTCAGCTGATTAAGATACTCAACCAAGGCATCGGGGTCGGTGATCGAGGCGAGGGGGGTGTTTTCCCGCAGGGCCTTTTCGAAAGGCTCGATGGCAGTGGCACGTCGGTGTGCAACACGATACGACCGTAGTAATTCTTCGCGAAAAGTCATTTAGTAGCGTTCGCAAGCCGGGAAGGAGACGGGATGGAAGAGCCTACCAGGATATGTTGCTTCTAGCTTCTCAAGCTTGCGCAATTTCTGTCGAATCTCTGGGCTCAGCTCTGGAGTCTTCGGGGCAGATGTGGTTGAAGAATCAGGCTTGCTGGAGGGAGCAAGCCCAGAAGGATCTTGGGCGTTGTCCTTGGGAGCATCATTCTTCGACTTCAGTGCATCCGATGGTCTGTCGGCGCCGGGGGTCTGTGAGCCATCTGTTGGGTCGTCTTTTTCGGTCGCGACCGGGGGTTTCGGAGTGCCAGCTCGACTGGGTTCGTCGCTATCATCGATGACAAAGGCAGCCTCAAAAACAGCTGGATCTGGATTCCCGGCGGGGTCGGCTGTATCCGATCCCTGCCTCTTAGCTCTTGCGCGCTTTGAAGGAGACGCATCTCCTTTCCGCGACGAGGTTGAGGCAGTTCGCGAGAGAGGTTTCGTGTCGGAGACTGCTTTTTGACGAGCCTGTTCTTCGGCGATAGTACGATCGATGGCGCCGCGAAATCGCTAAAAGATGCCACTGTCAGCTGCTGAATGACGACAGACTGGGAGAGTAGGTACGAGAGAGAAGGAATAGAGTGAGAGATAGGTAGGGATGGACTGACTTGAAACATGTTGGTCGGCACGATGAGATCGAGGAGTAGGAGTTTTGACGATGGCAGCTATGGGATGGACGAGCGAGCGCATGAGCGAGGGAAGATATAAACTTCCTCGCGTAGAAAGAGGACGAAGGACAAAGATAAAGAGGAGGCGATGGCTCAAAAATGCGCTTTCATGATGTCAATTGTCAAAACGTGTTAAAAGACAGGATGCAGGTCAGACTGCAGCCAGGGAACCTTGGGAGGAGGATAGTGGCTACAACTACTCCATGCCTACCTAGATACGTAATAAGACCTGGGGAAAGGGATACCTCTGCGGAAAGGGGTGGGTAATACTGATATAGACAGGGTTTTTTTTTTTTAGGGATATAGCTATAGGGGCTAGAATAGAATATATATAACAGGCAGTTATAAAATATTTATAATAGGGTTAATTATAAAAAATATTAATAATTATTAAAAAAAGGTTATAAGAAAACTAAATATTTATAAATATATAAACTTTATAATAACTTAATATTAAAAAGTAAAATTACTTTATAAAATATAATAATAATATAATAAAAAGAATATAATTTATATTTTATAATTATATAATTAAAATAATAATTATATTTCTATTATTAATATTTTTATAATAATTAAGCTTTATTATAATCTATTTATAAAAATTAAAATAACTTAATAATAATATAATAATAATATAATAAAGGTATTATATATTATACCTTATAATTTAATAATTAAAATAATAATTATTATATTATAATAACCCTCTATAAGGGAACCTAATATATTTAACTTATTATCTATTATATTAACCATATTATATTACATTATCATATCGCGAATATCATTAACCTTATTAATCGGCCTATTTCTATAATCACCTTCAATCTATAATAAATTAAACAGTCAATTAATTATATCTCAAAGCTATATTTCCATTATAATAATTAAATCCCCTCTTTTTCTCTAGCCCAAATACCCCCACTTACCATCAAGTCATCCCCTTCATCCCAAATCATAGTCACTCTTACTTAAAAAATACCCTTATTATCCCTAATAAGCATAAAAACTACTAAATCTATATATTAAATTCCACCAACCTTCTATAATTTCTTAGCCTTTTATTAAACTTAGCCATCTTATATTTATACCCCTAAGCCTTTAATATATATTCCATTATATTCTCTAATAATTTTCTCTTTTCCCTTAGGAAATCTCTATATCCCTTTATAAGGTCTAAGATTAAATCTAAAAGAAAGAGAATAAAGCATTTAATTACGGCTAACTTAATAAATTATAACTCTTTAAGCAATATAATCCAAGCTATAAGCCCCTATATTATATTAAGTTTTAGGCAATAGACCTTATAGCTTAATTATTAAAGCTTAAGGCTATTATTTTCCTTTAGGCT
>JABFFI010000185.1:0-15864 GCA_013623725.1 Fusarium robinianum | reverse complement strand
GAGGGGGGGTTCGGGCAGTTGAGGTGGAGTCAACGCCCAAAGGGACCACGACCATGACCGTTAAGCGCGTTGCAAACGCACCACGATCAAGCTTGCCTGGTGTTGTGGAGAATCTCCGGGGTTGGCGAAAAGGTGTGTGAGGGGACCGACCGAAGTGGAAGATTTAAGAACTCCGAGTAAGAATTCCCAGTGCTGTGGACAATCTCGGGTTCTTCGATCGAAGTGTTCTGCAGGTAGGTACTCGGTATAAACCTCCTGGGTACCTAGGCAGAGTACACCAAGGCACGCCATAGATATGTACCACCTACGTACCTTTATGCGCAGCTCGTTGCTGGTGGAGTCTATCTGATGGGCAGCGGCGTCTAAAAGCTTGATGAGGTGGCACTCCCCCCCCCAAACCTCGATTCGGGTTCAATATCCCGGGCCATCACTATCGCCCGCCTTTGGCTGGGCAGTCGACTTAACCATTCTGCTCTGTAGCTCTGTAGTTTATAGCGTCCGTCGGTCGTTGAATGGCAAGCACGCCGCGCAAACGTTATCCTGGAATTCAACAACGGCTTCTCCCATACACTCCCAGCTGCCCCTTCACCCATCCCCTCTCCGTTCGGGACTTTTTCTCTCGCCTTCTCTTGTCTGTCACCTTTTCTTCTAACAAAAATGGTGGTGGGGCAGAAAACAGGAACCGCAACATTCAGCCCAGAAGACGTTACACTTAGAGAAAGCCATGATGGGGCCGCCAATCTTTTGCACTCCATGCCATGAGCAAGTCTTGGTCCTTGCACCCAAGTCCGATGGGCTTCTGCTCCCTCAAATTTTCCTCCTTCTTCCATCAAGTTGACGTATCACCCCATCTCATCTCATCTCATCTCGGCCCCCTTCTACCCAGTACCCAAGTACCTACCTATGCACCAAGGAGGCACACTGCCTTAATACTTACTTCCAGTGTACTTACCACCGCCTACGAAGTAATTACTACGCACAAAGGTGGGAGTCTGACATCAAAGGGCCGCTCGCCGTGTAGGTGCTCTTCTCGCATTTCTTCCACGTATTCGCCTTGTTGCAGATCCCAGGCTCTCTGTGCTCCCCGTGCTCTCTTTCCAAGACCAAGTCACGACCATCGGCGCCGCCACCCACGTCTTCCAGCGCTACTCTACAGAGTATAACACAGGATGCCATATGCTGATGGGTTTCCCCAACCCCTTCACAATTCGCACTGTCCTCCGTTCCAAAACGAGCAGAAGAGGGACGAGCTCCTTGTGCCAAACGATTGGCCACTGGCGGAGGCTCCTTTTGGAACCGAGACATACATGGCATATGGAGGGTGTCCCGCGAAGCCGCTTGGTCCTGTTCTGCAGCGACCACCACCTGTGTTTCGAGTTCGCTGTCTGCCCAGCCATTTGAACCGCCACGAGCTTCTGTTGTCGATGCTGATACTGTAAACCCATCAATCTTCGGTCCGTCTCCAAAAACTATCCGGCAGTCCTCACTGCAGACCAGGTCAAGGCCTCCAGGCGATACGAGAAACCTCTTCATCCGCCATCCATCGCCTCTGGCTGGTCAGTGCTGCCCAATCATCCAGCTATTCGGCCCCTTCCGGCAACCAACTTGCAGCCTCATGGGATTTCCTCATCTACTCTAACTCAAGCACTAATGAATACTCTGAAGAATTGCTAACCATCATCGATCTGCCGGTACCTACAACTGGTATCTGGTTGGGCGAATCCACTCTCGTTGGACCGAGTATTCGTCAGGATACAACCTCTCGTTGTTCTGAGTGAGTGCATCTTGGCGCACAGAGCCATTCCGGGGGATCCCTCCCAGAGCCCCTGGTCTGCCCTACCGGGATTTGGCACACCTCTTCCCCGTTGGCGGCGGGGATGAGTGAATCCTCGCCCCTGAGCTCCTTATTATACCAGTACCACCAATCCTACTATCGTCCGTTTGGGCCTCTCCTACTATTCGGCATATCTACGTGTTCGTGCGTCCAAGACACACACATCAGACCAACAAGAGCCGCAGTCCCCCACTCTGTCCCCTCGAAATCACTCGGAAAGGCGGCTTCGGTGGAAATAGAACATCTCTTTCGTTTGTTGGTACACAAGCGAGGTGACTCCAGCTCATTCCGCCCCATACGAGCTTCTCGTGACGTGATGCAACGAACCGAGCGGATATAGAACTCGGTGTTGGCGAGCGTCGAGCAAATCCATCCCACACATCAGGCACAAGCACCTAACAAATCAGATGCGGTACCGCGTGGGTGTGGTGCTTGTCCAGATCCGCCCGCCTGTTCGAGACGGACTAGATGCCACCGTATCTGCCACCACCACTGCCATTGAAGCCCGTACCTGCAGGAGCTCACCCCAGGGACGCAGCCAAAGGAGGCGCAGGAGCCCTTCTGCAGAGAAATGCCAGAGATGTCTTGAAACACGGGTGTGTGCTGGTGACTAGTTAATGTGTCGGTGTTTCGGGAGCTTTCGACTGGTTCTTCCATATGACGCACTGGAGGTTATACACACCCCTAACGTGGAAGGGAGCCAAGAGCCCCAAGAATAACTCATGGTAGAGGATGCTTCGTATTACCATGCGGGGAAACCTTGGATTGAGTCTGTAATGGACCGAAAATAACTAGAGGTTTGCTACCTATGGTTCTTACAATAATAGATTTGGGGGGTATAGTTCGTAACCTTTTTTCGTCCACCTCTTCAAGACTACCTGCCTACCTATACTACCTATGTATGTAGGGATGTAGGCGTGGCACCTCTATTATGTACGCTTGGGGTTCTCGGCACCCGACAACAACGGACTCAAGAACCACCAAGGCTCTTCTCAGGATCAATCTCAGAGGCTACCGAGCATACCCCGCCTCATGACCTTGTTTCCAAGTCTTTTGAACTCCTGGGGACGAATCCACTCGAATGCGTTGGCTGGCAGACCTGAAACCTACATATAGGATACGTGGTTGTCAGAGATATTTTGGGCGCACTGGAGGTCACGTCCTCGTATGTCTCCAAATGCATGGATACCGAGACTATGGGAGTGTGCAGTACCTAGGTACTAAGGTAAGGTAGGACAACAACATCTCGGTCTCAAGTACGGAGTACGAACGAAGTGAAGGGGAAAAAACATTGTGATTCTGCCACCCACCAACCTCCACTCCTTCACCAAACAACAAACATCAAAATACTCTGCGCTCTGGTGAAGAGGAAAAGCCCATCACGCTGATGGCAGCTTCGAACGCAATCCCCACAATCCAAATTCGGCAGTGACTTCTCAGGCCAGGACATCTGGCCACGAATCGGCAGGTCATCCACGCCTTCCCGTCGGAAAGCACCTGTTTTCGGCAACAAAACTTCCGTTGCGCATCATGGCTTTTTGAGGGGGGGTTTGCTGTGCTGTGCTATGGTTTGGTTTGGCTTGGATTGCGTCCATCGCCATTGGGTGTACTGAGTACGGGTACCTAGGGATGATTGCGTCGTCGTGTCCTCTTCTCGGTCGCGCGCGCACCGCTAACTCGGTAAACCAGAGATTGGCGACAGTCGTCTACCACCTGCCACTGACCAAAAGGGCCAGGCCTGACAAGATTCAACTCGCACAGATTCGAGTCTCTATGTTACCTATCACGACACCAAAGGCTCAAGGCTCAAGATCGCAAGCCCAAGAAAGCCATGGGATTGCCACAACAGGTACCTCTAGAGTAGCAAGGTCACATGGCCTCTCTCGTGATTGACATTTACCCCACCTCCCCTTAAACTTCCAATCAAGCTTAGGTGGTCTCTTGGTAATAGTGGGCATGTAAGTTCAGGAGAAAGATGCCTCGCGCGAGCTTCAGGTAAGTTCTAGGTGGCTCTTGTGGCTCCTGACGTGTGGCTCCTCAATGGCATCCCTGTCACCCTAGGTAGGCACTAGAACCCAGAGGTTCGGAGAAACTTCCACCTCACCCTCAACTTAACCTCACCTTTCTCCTCACGCATCTTCCAATTCTTCCCAACTGGCCCATCTTGATTCCGTTTTCTGCCTCGCGGTCTACGGTTTCTAGCACATCTCTGGCTGTCCCTCCTGGTTCCCGGTTTTCGCCGTCTGTAGGCTTCTCGACAATGTTCTAGAGACCTCAGACTCAACATATCTATCTGGTCACCTCCGTATCCCA
This sequence comes from Fusarium robinianum, assembly GCA_013623725.1. Lineage (NCBI taxonomy): Eukaryota > Fungi > Ascomycota > Sordariomycetes > Hypocreales > Nectriaceae > Fusarium > Fusarium robinianum. The sequence goes on along the minus strand of JABFFI010000185.1, from coordinate 11,717 downwards.
TACCGAACGCTCAACTCCAACATTGCCTTCTCTGGCTGCTGGCTTGACTGCCTTTAGCTGCCATTAGAACAGGTATGCATCGCCGCTAGCATTTTCGGAGTCGCTGGAGCCAGTCAGTCTGGTCGACCGGCTTGATCTCGCACTCTAGAAGCCAGCCCCTTTCTAACGGTGAATATCCAGTCCGCCCAACCACCACCACCACTCCGACTACAACATACCCTTGAACCGATTACCCTGTCCAATTACCTGCTACACCATGGCTTCCGAGGTCCCCGTCGACGCCAGCAACGTTGGCGAGCTCTCTGCTGCCCAGAAGCTCCTTCAGAAGCATGCTGAGGTCCCCCATGCCGTCACCGTAGAGGATGCGCCTGATGAAGATCTCCCCATCCATGTCGCTGAGGCCTCGAGCTCTCAGGCTCCCGTCAAGCCGCCCCCGGCCCCCAAGGCTGCTCTCGATACTCAGTCGCATGAGTTGTTCCCTGAGCTTGGTGCCCCCAAGGGAAAGAGCGCCAACGTTGCGCCCATCTGGGGAGCTAAGAGCGCTAACGGTAAGGCAAACGGTGCGGCATCCAACGGTGGTTCGCGCTCCTCGACTCCTGCCTCTGGAACTGCAACTCCTAAAACCGCCACTCCCTCCATGTTTATCCCAGGCCGCAACGTTGAAACGGTTGTGCTCGACCCTCAGTACATCCTTCCCCGAGCCCAGATGAGGAGGCCTATCCCGGAAATCATCAAGGATATCAATCGCAAGTCTCGCGCCACCATCACCATGACTACCGCTCCCAATGGCCGCTTCAAGTTTGATGCCGCCGGTCCTCAAGACGTTGCTCAACAGGCACTCAAGGACCTGGTTGCCCAAATTGGAACTCGGGTATGTGCCGTCCCGTCTCGGCTTTCGGGTGTCACAAACTAACTTGTACCAGACTATAATCAAGGTTCCCGTCCCCCAGTCCATTCGCGCGCATATCATTGGCAAGGGAGGCTCCATGATCAAGGCTCTCCAGGAAAAGACTGGAGCCAAGATCCAGCTCCCCAGAGTCGACGAGAACCACGCCATTGACGAGGATGATGATGAGGCCACCATTGATGTCACAATCGAGGGCAATGCCATCTCTGCCGCTTCCGCCCAGAACGAGATTCTCAAGATTGCTGGCGAGCGATCTGCCAATGTCCAAACCAAGGTTCGAGGCGTCCCTGCTGCCTTCTACCCCTTCATTGCTGGTCGTGACAACTGTCTTGCCCACGCTCTGGAAGAGACCAATGGTATCCAAATCCGGGTCCCCCCTCTGCAGGCCTACACTTCCTCGCCTGCTCCCGTGGCTGCTTCCCCTGACCAGCGACCTGTGTTCGTTCCTGCTGGCCACGAAGAGAACCACATTCAGCTCGCTGGTGATCGTGCCGCTGTTCAGAAGGTGCGCGCAGAGATCGAGCGTCAGGTCGCCGAACTTCAAAAGGAGCTTGAGACCGAGCAACTTTCAATTCAGAGAGGTCGTCATCAGTTCATCATTGGCGATCGCGGTGTCCCCACTGAGCAGTTCTTTGCCGACACCGGTTGCGCCATCCTGTTGCCCACTGACGAGGACGATGACACGGTGACCGTTATTGGTCCCGCTGAGCAGGTCCAGATTGGTCTGGAGAAGGCCATGGATCTCGCAATGGGTATGCAAATGTCGAACCTCGACATTGCCAGATTCCACCGAAACGCCCCTGGTGGTGCCGCAGCTCATGCCGGATACGTTACTCGATACCTCCGACAGCGCAAGGAGATTGAGCGCCTCGAGCAGCTGTACCATACCCATATCAACACCCCCTTCTCCCAGGACGGCGCGTTGCCTTGGGAGCTCTACTCCCGTGAGGGCAAGAACGCCATCCGCGCCCAGTCTGAGATCACTGGCATCATCAACGGCCAGCCTCCTTCGCGTATGGCTGCGGTCCCCATTGATCCGTTCTTCCACCAGCACCTCCGCAACGACATCACTTCCCGCGTCAAGACGGACTACGGCGTCCACATCGTCGTCCCCGAGGCCTCGGAGACCGGTGCCCCCGTTCTTCTTGTGTACGAGGGCCCTGATCCCGCTGACGGCCCATACCAGGTCCCTCGCGCCAAGCCCACAGACGCGGAAGTGAGGGCCTTCCAGCAGGGGCTTCAGGACGCTAGGAAGCACATTCTTGACCTGATCAACAAGCAGGAGTCTATCACTACTGCTACCCTTGACGTGCCGCTCAAGTTCCATGAGAGGCTTCGGCGATTCATCAAGAAGGAGCAGGAGAGCCGGTCCACTGACCAGATCCCCGTCAGAGTGACCAAGGTCGGCACCACCATCACCCTTCGTGGACCTGCCTCTGGTGTCGAATCTCTCGCCGCCAAGGCCCACGCATTTGTTGAACAGGAGAAGGAGGACGAGAAGGAACGTGGATTCACCTTGAGTTTCGATTTCCCCCAGAAGTTTGCCAACCACCTCATTGGCAAGGGTGGCAGCAACATCAAGGAACTCCGGGATCGTTTCGACGTCGAGATTCAGGTTCAGGATGGCAAGGTCGAGCTCAAGGGTCCCAAGGCCAAGGCCGAGGTGGCTCGATCCCACATTCAGAGTCTTGCCCGGAATCTGGCTGACGAGACAACTCATACCTTGAAGATTGATCCCAAGTATCACCGAGAGCTCATCGGAGCCCAGGGCACTCAGATTAACCGTCTGCAGACCCGTTACAAGGTTCACATCTTCTTCCCTCGGTCTGCAAAGAATCTCGCCGACGACCAGTCCAACGCGGACGCCTCAAGCGACGCCGGCAAGCCTCGCCGACAGCAGCCCGCCGACGAAGTCATCATCCGAGGTCCCAAGAAGGGTGCGGATGAGGCACGGGATGAGATCTTCTCGCTCCACAAGTATCTTGAGGAGCACTCTTCCATTGCTACTGTGGCCGTCCAGCAGAAGCAGGTTGGGTCCCTCATCGGACAGGGCGGTGCTGCCCTAGACGAATTGCGCCAGGCCACTGGTGCCAAGATCGACGTTCCGGCGGATCGCGATACCCCTATCGTTGAGATTCAGCTGAAGGGCACGGCTTCCCAGGTTGCCAAGGCCAAGAAGATCCTGGAAGAGAAGCGTGCTGTCTTCGATGATACTGTCGTCAAGACGCTTGATGTGGACAAGAAGTACCACAAGGCTCTGATCGGAGCCAGCGGTAAGTCATTCTCGCTGACTGAGTATAAAATCACATAACTAACTTGTTTCGAAGGGGCAAACCTCCGGGACATCGTCGTCAAGGCCGGCGGATCTGATGACCGGCGCGAACTCGCCCGCACCATCCAGTTCCCCAAGCAGGAGGCCGATGGCAACACCATCAAGATTGAGGGTCGCACCGACATCGTGCAGAAGATCATCGAGCGCATCCAGGAGATTGTTGCGGAGCGTGAGAACCAGGTCACTGAGATTGTTGATGTCCCCATCGAAAACCACCGCTCCCTCATCGGCCGCGGCGGCGACATCAAACGCCAGATGGAGACCAAGTTCACCGTCTCTATTGACGTGCCTCGTCAGGGCGACGGAAAGACGGGTGTCAAGGTGACGGGCCGCCCCGAAAACGTGACCAAGGCGAAGGAGCACATCCTCTCCCTGATCAAACAGCAACAGGGTGAGACGATCCAGGTTCCTCGCAACCTCCACCATTCCATCTCCAACAACGGGCAGTTCTTCCGCCAGCTCCGCAACAACCATCAGGTCACGGTTGACCATGCCGGTCAGCCCCTGCCTCCCAAGCCTGACACGACCTCTCGCTCCAACGTGGGCGCCCTGCCCTTGATCACTGACGATGATGACGCGGCTGCCGAAGCCCACTCGTGGAAGGTCATCCAGTTTGATTCGGGTGACGATGGCGACTTCCCTTGGGTCCTCCGCGGCTCAGCGGAGAACGTGGAGAAAGCCAAGGAGGCTATCGCCAGGGCTGTCGAACAGGCCAAGAAGCACGATGCCACGGGCTACCTGGTTCTCCCCGACCCCCGAACCTACCGTCATGTGATTGGACCCAATGGCTCCAAGGTCAACGCGATCCGCAGACAGAGCAACTGCAAGATCCAGGTGCCTCGGGACCAGGCCAAGGACGAAGCTATTGAGATCATCGGCTCCAAGGAGGGAGTCGAACTCGCCAAGGACCTCATCCTTGCTGCCGTTCGAGACGGCGCCAACAAGTCCCGAGAGTAATACATGGGCACGTATGACTATTTTTCTTGGTAAGGAACAGTAACCTCACTTTGGAGGCTCCGCCTCGACTCTAGGAGCCGAGGAAAGATGAATGGGGGGGATACGGAGTACAAGGAACAATGTGAGGGAAGCATAACAAAATGGCTGTCCTTGAATGATGATGTGGAGGAAGAAAAGACTCAGATTCAAGAAGACGTTAAACTATTGTAATGGCTTTTTTACACAATAATGATGACGACTATGCTTCACACTTATCTTGAACTCGTTTCTCTCGTCGTCTAACCTGACCTCGTCTTCGTATTCGGTTTTTTTTTTTTCTTCCAGGGTCTCCGCGCTGACAGACTTGAAGTTCGGAGTTTACCTATCCGTGCCGTACTACGTGGTGCTAATTGAAATGGGTTGCCCGCTGCTGGGGATGCAAAAAGCAGCCAATGACCATCACGTGCTGCAGATAGCTCTTCGGGGACGCAGTTCAGCTCATTCGGGAGCCCTCTTTCCGAGAGCAAGAGAGTCGAGACTCGTCATACACCGCTCTTCGTGCGGAATTGAAAAGGGATTGCTATCCCACAGCTTCCGGTGCTATCAATTGAGACCTTGGTGGCTGCGTTTCCGACAAATTAAACGAAAAGAAAGAAATCCGACTGAACGATGTCAAGTGAAGCTCCAGCGAAATCGGCACCATGGGAAGAGGCCCAAGCCCACGAGCAGCTCTTTGTGCTGATTACGGGCGCCAACAGGTACGTGAATAGAATCCAATGGACCCTGAGAATTCGGATCGCGGACACCAGGATTGACGAATAGCTTTCATGCAGTGGAATTGGCCTCGGGATCGGCGAGCGCCTCATCGACGAGTTCCTCGCTTCTCGCTCCCTCACCTCCCACCTCATCATCATTCCCACCACTCGCTCCAAGTCCAAGTCCCTCCAAACGATCCGCTCCCTCCGCGCTCACGCCCAGCGCGCCGCCCAGACTTCGGCTGCCCTGCGATCAAGGGTCGGCGACTCGTACCGCTGGGAAGACACCGTTGCGCGAATCCATGTCTTGAGCTTGCAGCTTGACCTCTGCGACCTGAGAGGCGTGTGTGCGTTTGCGGACAAGTTGGTGCGCGGGCCCGTGAGCAACCCCGATGGCTTGGAGGACGAGTACCTACAGAACGTACGGGTTCCGAGGTTGGATACCGTGGTGTTCAATGCTGCCTATGGAGGCTGGTCAGGGTTCAGCATGCCTCGGGCTATCTGGTCCATGTTGACCGATGGCTTGATACAATCCTTTACATGGCCGACATACAAGATTCCGCTACCAACTCGCATCTTGAATGAGCGATCTGAGTACAATTATGTATGTTTTCCCGGGATTCTCAATGCCCTGCTTTCACCGTTCCTTGGCTGACAACATCGATAGCCCCCGAAACCTCTCCTCGGCGAAGTCTTCGTGGCTTGTATTTTCGGACACTACTTGCTCGCCCACCGACTCCTCCCTCTTCTAAATCGCCGCTCCGGATCAGAAGCCCCTGGCCGAATCGTCTGGTCTAGCAGCCTCGAGGCAATCCGGAAGGTCTTCGACATATCCGACTTCCAGTGCTTCAGCGGCCACGGGCCCTACGAGTCGGCGAAGCGCCTTACCGACATCCTCTTCCTCACTACCACCCTTGCCGCATGCCAGCCGTATTCCTGTGCCTTCTTGACACCCGATGACCCGGAAAAGGCCCGCGAGCTGCCCGTCCAACCCAAGATGTATGTGACACACCCCGGCATCGTCGCCAGCACTCTCTTCCCCGTGCCCTGGTTCCTCGTGTGGGCGTACGAGCTCGCTCTGGTGTTCAGCCGCTGGCTCGGCTCCCCATGGCACGTTGTCGACGGCTACAGCGGGTCCAAGTCAGCAGCTTGGATCGCCATCCAGGAGCAGTCGGCGCTGGACGAGCTCGACGCGGAACGCATCAAGTGGGGCAGCAGCTCGAACCGCCATCTGAAAGTAGACGTCAAGAAGACCGAGGTGGAGGGCTGGGGATGGGAGGGTAAGGTTGAGGACGCTGCAAGTATCAAGGCGGACCAGACGGAAGGCGTGTGGAAGAAGTCGGTGGGACGGAAGAGCGGTTTGGGGGATACGACAAAGGAGGATCTTGTCGAGTTTGAAGCGCTGGGTGCGAGCTGCTGGAAGAAGATGGAGGATATGAGACATGAATGGGAGGGGATCTTGGGCGCAAAGGAGGCATGACGTAGGACCTACGCTGCATTCATGGGTATCATGATAGAAAAGGCGTCACGTTGATGGGGCATAGAGGGTATCAAGGTTGGGCATGGATCCATACTCTTGACCGAGAGAGGTCACTTTCAACTTGGAATTGAGCATGTTTGAAGTTATGGTATTGTGAATATATACCCTGTAATGCATCTTCGAGTCTTGGAGCGAGCATCTTGTGCGATATAGATATAACCTTGGTGTTGCTGTCATCCCGGTCCATGTCAAACTAGAAACTTGTACACGCCAAAACTCTTCGTTCGCCCTACAGCATAATACCAGTAGATGAAATGGTTTGAACTGCCCGGATACTTGGACTCGGAACTCGAGTTTGTCCTCGACACACGGGCAGGGCGAAATAACTTCTCTGATCATTGACAGTCAGTTGCCCAGAAGGCAGGAGGGGGGGCTTAGACAGAGGCAAAGCACATGGCTTAGAAAGCACTCTGCCTTGGCATATGTACGAACGAAAACTAATGGAGTGTTGTAACTACCTAATGAGGCTGTTATCTTGCTTGACACGTAGACCCCGATTGCCTCATTGCCTTAGGAAACCAGCCCGCTAGCGACTCGCGCACCCGTGGACGCCTAACAAAAAAACAACGACCCTGAGGACGGGAAATCCGCCAACGCATTCATTTGGACCTCACGGAAAGCTACCTGTACCTATGTACCTAGGTACCTACAGAACGTGCAACAACAACACATCCCGCCCTCAAATCCACCGCCACCATCACCAAGTCGTCCGAGACTACCTAGCACACAGAATAAGGCAACACAATGACGTGTTAAACATCGGATACCAGCCGCATGACACCTGCGGGCACTGGTAGCAAACAAAAAAAAAACACAGTCTGCCATTAGAAGCTTTGAGAATTGTCGATGGTGAGTGCCAATAGAAGTGTTGACCTAGCATTCTCACCAGGAAGGCCAAAGTTGTTTTTCCCCTTCAATGTTTTTTCTTTCCCCTTCCTCCCACAACATCAACATCAACATCTCTTCCTCAAGAAACAACGTCAGCAATATTTTGACTCTTCGCCCTTCTCTTGTTTTTCGCACCCGCAGCACGCTGAGAACCCAAAAGAAAAGGTCAAGTCATCGCGATTCATCACCAGCATGCAGGAAACCCGCACCTCGACGATTTTCGATCTGGGAGGGGGACGTCCAACCTGTAGAGTATATAAACCCCAATACGATCCCTCCTACCAACAGCCAATCACCAAAGATCGGCATCGCTGAAATCAGCGGGGTGCGCTGGCGCAATGGTAGCGCGTAGTCCTCCTAAGACTAAGGCTCAGGGTTCGAGTCCCTGGTGCATCGTCTCACCTTTTGTTTTGCCAGTGGTTGTTTTTTTTTGTCCTGAGTGAAAAGAATGCGGGATTGGACTCTTTTTTTGTGGTGAGGTTTGGATGGGCGAAGTGGGTGGTGTGGTGTTGGTTTTTTTCTCAATATGGTGGTGCTCCAATAGTGCATCATTCACACCACCATTTTCCTCGATCATGAACCTATGTATGGTATGATATGGGTATCATTCCTACCGTGCTGTATTGTAGTCCCCCTCATACCCCAAGCACACAGCCGTCGCATAATCCCCATCATGGCTAATCGAGACCATCGCACTTTCATCCTCCGCCTCCTCCTCCCCACCCCGTATCCTGGCTACGGGCGGTCCGCTCCCCAACCTCTCACCTTCAACTGCGCGCCGCTCAATCATCACGTCGTGGAAAGTCAGCCGTCGGTGCGGGTGCGCCTTGATGGCCGCTTCTTTCGCCGCGAACCTGTTGTTTTGTTGCCCCCGGGCGCTAGTTAGCCCCTTGGTTTGCCTTGAGTGAGATGCTGCGCCTCGTGTGCCTGAAAGGCGGACTGTTTTGGGGAGGGGAGGGGGGAGGGAAACGGACCGGCCGGCGATGAAGGCGGCGCACTTCCATAGCTCTGGATCGCGTTTGGCTAGTACTTCGTGTGGGGAAGCGTCGTTTTGCTTGGATGGATTCCTTGCGATGATGGGTTCGGCAGGTTTTTGACTCTGCGTCGATGGACGCGTTAGGATATGTAGTCGAGCATCGTTGACTGTCACTTCCTCTGGGGAGAGGACCCGATTGACGAAGCGAGTCGCGCGAGGACTACTGAGGATGCGATAGATGCGCGAGATCTGGCAGATGTCGGTCCCGATATTGAACGGCAGGGGAAATGCCCGAAGGGGCTTCATCAGTGGCCTCTGGTTCTTGGTTTGTCGACGCAATTGCTCGTGTGTGCGACGCGAGAGGCAGGACTCATCATGGGCGAGGTGATGCTGTATCGGGTTAGGTAGATTCAGCGGCAACTTATCGATACGATCATGAATAAATGAAGTGATGGAGCTTCTTTTTGGCGGGGGCGTGAGCTTCAAACAAAGTACGTCATGGGTGGGTTTTAGATCGGTGATGCTGATCAGTCGTCGGAGCAAAAGCTCCCCCGTCAGTAGTCTCGGAGATGCATACTCCGTTCCATAGTAGGTATCTTGGTAGATGGGATTCTTCAATTATTATCAAGATATGGATAGATTTCAAGTGTCCGCAAAGAACGTGTGCAAGCAACATCAAGAGACAAACTGAAAGACCTTCCAACGCCGACCCGCCTTACACCACAGCCAAGTCCGATGCAGACATGCAATACATAACACAGCAGCTTCACAATGCCGGGAGCATCCAATAAATTAAAGCAACGTTGGCGGGCCAGAGTCGAGGGTGGGGGGGGATTCCGAGCAACTTGATTGATAGTCGGGGGGTACATACGTATGTGTGTGGGTGTGAGTGTAGGTGGGAGTGGTGTGAGTGTGTTGTCTTGAAGTCGTGAGAGAACCTGGTCAGCTACAGGTAGGTAGTCCTTAGTTCTCGGCGAGTAGCGGGGCGCGCTCCTGATCCGCGGGCGCAGATCGCCAGGAAAAGTCGCGCCCAGTCCAGGCGGGAAGTGCGACAACCACAGTCATGATGAAGAGGATCGCCATGATGATGAAGGCGAAGATCCACTGGAAGGCAATCACTTGATGCAGGAACTGGGCAACACCAATAGCAGTCGCAAGAACACTGAGGGAGAAGCCCATGGTGTAATCCTGTGTCAGGTCAGCATTGAGAATCGGTATTGGGTTGAGACAGGGGACACAGACCTTGTAGATGGTGATGAAGAACATTCCGTAAACAAGAATCGACCAGATGAAAACATTTCCGAAAATTCGAGGCACCAGGTGGTCAGGATGCGGCACCATCAAGGCGCCGTTCCAGTAGATGGCAACAAAGGTCCATGCCAGGGGAGCAGAGGCGACGGGCGTGTGGATGAAGCGAGGGTAGGTGTTGTGGCGGAAGTAGAGCGACGAGAGGTTGATGAAATTGAGCACCAAGATGACCTCGGCCCAGTGGAAATGGGATCGGACGAAGAGCATGACGAAGGCGAAGTGGAAGAGGTTATTGAAGATGAAGTGGCTGCCGACGCTAGCAGCGGCGTGGACAATGTCGGGTTCGCTGGAGAAGAGGTGGCTGATGTAGCCACCCTGCAGAATGAAGAGAACGACCCTATTCACACAATGTTAGAGTTGACTGAAGAAGGCGTGCCGTTTTGGGTGCGGCAACTACACACCAGAAGATGGAGGCGATGGTCGCGTTCATGGTAAAGGCGGTTGGGTACAGGTAGTTCTGATCCCAGATGCGCTTCCGGATAGTGTAGCCATCGTGAGGCTCGTGAACAGTGTAGTAGACCGAGACGACAACGGACAGGAGCCAAGTGAGGAGAGTGAGGACCTTGTAAGTGACAATGGCTCCATTGGAGTGAGACTCCCTCTTGCTAAAGGGATTGTCTGTGGATGACTGTCAGGAGGCAATGATGATGGCAATGTGAAGCCGAGGGCGGGCACGTACATTGATTCCAGTTGGCCATGGTGAACGCTGCGATGTCCGTCAAGGCCTTAAACCGGGAGAAGTGTAGCCGTAGAAAGATGGAAGGGAAGCTGTATTAAAGCTGTGTGCTATGCGTGTGTATGCACGAAGAAATGGTTGGCGCAAGCAAAAGGAGGGAATGAAATGGTTCAGAAGATCGCAAGTGGTGTGGTCGAGGGAGAGGAAAGTATTTAAACATCCGGTTTCAGTTGAAAGCCGGCCGGGGCGTTTTGCGGGGAAGCACCAAGTTAATGATGATGATGATGATGAGGATGGGTGTGGGCGGAAGAGGAGGAGGAGGAGAGGGAACCTGGAAGGGCCGAGCAAGGCCATCGTCGATGTCACACCACGAATGCGAACGGCGTTTCGTACTTGGGAACTACCTACCTAACCTAGCAGGTACCATACTAAACCTTCAAGGTACTTCTCCTCATACCAATCTCTTCTCGAAACGGATGAACTTTTCATCATTTTTAGAGTATTTCATTCTTGTTCAGCTCCATGTGTAACAACGACGGGCTTCCGGATCTGCATGATATATCTCTTGGTAGGGAGCCACGGGTCGCCTCTCTAGCTGATGGGCGTTGCGCATGACGCCTTTCACTCCTCCAGGGCTGGATGGTAAACCCTGCCGTACCAGGCCAGATGACCCCCCCCTTCGAGATGGGCGCTAGATGGCGGGAACAGGATTGGAGGGAGGAGGGGAATGGGGGACAGTCAAAAAAGGACTGCCGGAGAATTAAACCAGGAGGGACTTATGACTGGCTTGTAAGTATGTAACATTAGGTGGTGGTGGTGGTGATGGATGGTGATGGACGGTGATGATGGTGTGAAACGGGAGGATGGTAGGCATTCCGTTGAGGTAGGTAAGTACAATTACTACCTGACGTAACCCTCGGTTCTTGATCGGGGTGGAGGTTGGAATAAATGTTTCACGGACTGTTGAACTGAGGTCTTGACAGGGATGAAGACGTAGGTCACTTGTACCAAAGATGGGGGGAAACCTGCTTTCAACTGGAACCGGCCGAGGGATGTGCCGACCTAGGTAAGATAGGTTAGCAGATAAACGGAATTACCAACCCATGGTAGGGGTAGGTAGGTAGATGTAAGTCTATTGATACTTTTCCAAACACACAATCTGTGAGATACCTTACCAGTTTCAACGTGCCTACTTCCACATTTCCGGATTTCCACCTCTAGGTCGACATGGAAAAAGAACAGAGAGAACGCGTGGTGCATGCGTGGGCTCCGCGCGGGCTTGCATTGGCAGCACACACGGATACAGGAGATAATTGGCTAATAACGACACTTTCATGACGACCTTGACTTCCATTTTGGAGTTTGGACAGGCCGGGATCGGCTCATTGCGGGGGGGGGG